>JAEQBH010008728.1:0-123237 GCA_016808115.1 Tetrastigma voinierianum
TTCATAGTTGGCATGTATATTGGTATTGTTTATGGAGCCCCAGTGGCTGTTTTAAATCATAAATTTGTTATATTGGACTGTTGGAGACGGGTTTATGCGGGTTAATGATTGGGTGAGCTCCGTAAAGGGCTTCTGTAGATTTCGTAATGTCGGGTCACCTGACACTCCGCGATATTCGTGGGTGACGGGTGATCGCGGGTTTGAGATTTGGGGGCGTAATTAGGTGAACCATGAGCCTATATGGAGCAAAAACAAAGGGATAAAGCCCAAAATCAATAAACTACACATGTAGCAGTAGATATTGTGTTTTGATGTTTTAAGTTTCACAATGATCCCCAATGGCTACAATATTGATATGGATGGATATGAGACTTCTCATGCTCCAAAGAGACCTTATTTCGCCGTTTGAACGAATGATCGAGAGACTATAATTCTTGGTAGTTGAAGAGGAAGAAGAGAAAGAGAGCTCAAAAGAAGTGACAGGTTAGGAAATTTTGTACATTCAGTATTTACAAATGCATCTCTAAAGTGTTTTTTCATTGGATATCTAGATTTTACACTTCAAGGCTTAGCGTACCGAGAACACCAAATCAAAGTTCGGATGACAAAGTTATGGCCGCCACGAAGTTAGTACAGCGGGGAGTTGCAACAGCGTGCGATGGTAGTGCTGACGAGCATCCGAACATCGCGGCGTTATTGCGGCGTCGCGGCGTTCGGGGTTGGTTTGGGTCGATTTTGGCCGATACAGGCCGCGGGTAATAGTTTTAAAGCTCAAACCCGAAGGAGACGAGGGAGAACGCTTTTGCGAGGTTTGGAAAGGGGGAAACACCCTAAGGCATGGTTCTCTTTGGGGAAGAAGATGTATTGAAGAAGATGAAGATTGAAGAGGAGATTTGGGCTTCATTCATCACATTAGGCTATTTCTTCTCCCTTTTCATGTTTTCTCTTATCTTTATGGTTGTATCTTTTCCATTGATGGGTTGATTTTCGTTTTCTAGGTTTTGGTTGTATTTTGGACATGGATCTTATATCCCTGTAGATTTAGATTTTCTATATCTTGTCTTTTTGTAATTGTATATCTATTAATTCATTTGCTTAGTTTGATATTTACATATTGATTTCCTTCAATCTCAATATGGAAGTGGTTTCTCATGAGATCGAGAAAGTGAGTGAGAAATTAGACATAGATGAGTTAACCTAATAAATTTGATAATATAGGATTATGTAATTAGGAGAGCTAGTAGTTCTTTGAGTTTTAATGCACCTTTAACACTTGGGATTTGAGCTAAGTAATAAGAAACTTCTAGAAAAGTGATAATGAGTGAGTTATTTGACCTTGAGAAAAGGATTTAATTACATTAGATAAACCCATAGATAGCATTTTCATGAGACAATAGAGTCGAATATTGATCTAGATATAATAGAAATGTCTAATTGCACCAAATACCTTAGAAATATATTATCTCTTGGTGTCCCGTAGTTGCACAATTTATTAGTCTATTAAGTTTTCTTTAGTTTAGTTTAATTTAAATTCTACTTAATATTAATCTTTAGTTGTTTGAATATTAGAAGAATAGTTCTAATTTTGGTACTTAGCATCCCATTTTCCTTGTGGATGCGTGCTCAGGTATAGTTACCACATGCCCTTGACAAAAACGTGTACTTGCCCATAATAGGCACTCATCACATATTTTATCTCATATTTTTAATACACATCACAAAATACGCCTATCACAAACTTAAGCTCAACTCACCTATTTGGAAGAAGCAACCAAGAAAGGATAAGAACGCACCACATCCTTTTTATTCATACCAAAATACCTAAAAAATGAAAGAAAACCAATTCCAAGAAGTTTTAGATGAGTGTTCCTGTAGCGAGGATCTATTGGTGACTCTCACGATTGGTTAAAAGGAACTAGACAAATTGAAATTCACCCCCCGGACACTCAGCGAACTCCAAAGCCCTAAGTTGTAGGAATGATCCATCTTTTTGTCCCATGTGGCGGGCGTGAAGTCAATGACTCGGCCGGTTATTTCGGGGCATTAGGCTTTGAAAGGCTGTGGGATTCCAATTGGATGATCCGGCTTTTTCTTATTCACCATCTTATTTTGACATTTTTCTTTTCATTTTATTTTTTATCTTTCTTTTTCACTTTTTAGAAATATTGTTTTTTAAATCACCCCAAACTTAAAATGAATATTGTACTGATCTGAAAGCAGAAAGCAAGAATGGATCACCAGTCTCCCTTGGAGTTGATCAAGTCTCCGGAAGTTTCTCCCATGAATATGGCTTGCTTTGGAGGCAAAGGTGTTAAGGGGGATTAGACTTCAGTTCCAAATGAGGAGAAACTTAATAGGAAGCATGTAAGGAATGGAATGAAAGGATGTTGAGCGAACTTCTTTGTTCAATTTTGTTCTTTGAACCTCCAAGATACTATAAACTTCCACTTTTCAAGATTCTCCACCTCTATAGCCAACTTTGAACTCCAAAAACCTGAAAAACAACACTAAGAAACCCAAGGGCAAGCAAGAAAATTTATTAAAAAACAAACTCAAAAGTAACTCAAAAAAAAAAGGAAAATAGAAAAGGAAACTTTTTGAACTTGGGCTGCCTCCCGAGAAATTTTGCTCCTTTGATCTAAGCTTTGAACTTTACCAACTACGAGGATATGGTAGTGATTCTTACCTCCAGTCGTTCTCTAAGAGGCGATAATTGTGCTCGATCAACTTGGCGAGCGTGGTCTTCAAGATCATTATTTTTTTTCTATTTTCTATTTTTTTTTCTTTACAATGATTCCTCTCAATTCATTGTTCAAGTGTGATGTACTCATCCACCTCGAAAGTTGGGGTTTCTTTCTTATTTTTCACTTCCTCATGCATTGGAACCCAAAACGTCATCTACGGAATAGTCTTCACAACTTCATCATTTGTCTTTTCATGTAGTTCCGGAGAGGTTGACTCTTCTTCATTCACAACTAAGGTTTCTAAAATTTGTGCATCATTCTCCACATTCTAAAACTTCTCAAGTTCTTCATTATCTCTTGAGGTGATTTCTTCATTGTAGCTCAAGCTTTCTTAGCACCCTTATTCGCATAAGACGATGGCAAACTCATGTTGTCCTTCAAAGGACATTTCAGCCATGTTCTCTTGTTCCTTCATGTATTTGGCTACTAGCTCTTGTATACTCATACTCTCCTCTTTCTTAGGTTGTTCTTTCTCAAATGTAAGTTGAGTACAAGAAGTAGCCATCGAAGCTATCTCTTCTTTCACGCTCTTAAATAGCGTAGGCTGGGTGAACATTAGTCATGTCAATTCCATGAATTGATTTTAGATCTTACTACATTGACATAAGACTCTTTCTAATTAGAAGCCATGGTTGATTCGAAGTTAGTCATTCTCTCTATGGAGGTTGACTTTCCGCCATTTTGATCAAAAGCGTGGGTAACCTGACTTGAGAAGTCCGTTTCAGCCCTTGGTCTTGAGCGTTCAACATTTTTCTAACTAATTCAGCATGCATTCTTGCTAATTCAAGCCATTTTTCGTCTAGGCGATCTTTGGACTTGTGGAGTGTGCGGAGTGGTGCGGCTTTGTATTCCATGAGGTGTTTGGGTGGTGGCTCCATCCAAAATTATGATTACTCATGTATGGGTACCTCCATATTGAGCATAATCAATGGATGCATAGCTGGTTGCCCACGCCGACTCCTCATTTGAGTTGTCACTCTTCTTTGATGCTCTATGAGCCAATTGCCGCATTCATAGTTGTTGCTGGTGAGCAATGCATTTGTCAGCTCGATGATCGGATCCATTCTTGATTTTAACCTGAAAATTTCTGCAAAAGAAAACAAAAGTAACTCAAAGAAAACTCAAAAACCACACAAAATATACATAATTTTTTTTTGAAGTACTAAAGAAGCATAATATTGATATTATCATAAAAACACGATTTTCCCGACAATGGCATGCCAAAAACTTGATGGCGTGTTTGTGATGTGTATTAAAAAATATGCGATAAAATATGTGATGAGTGCCTATTATGGGCAAGAACACGTTGTCAGTAAATAAGTGTACCTAAGTACGGATATCGATCCATGGGAAAATGAGGATGCTAAGTACTCTCTAATATTCAAACGACCAAAGATTGTTTAAGTAGAATTTAAATTAAACTAAACTAAAGAAAACTTAATAGACTAACAAACTGTGCAACTACGGGACACCAAGAGATAATATATTTCTAGGGTATTTGGTGCAATTGGACATTTCTATTATATCTAGATCAATATTCCACTCTATTGTCTCATGAAAATGCTATCCAAGGCAGTTCTTATCTAATGTAATTAAAGCCTTTCTCAAGGTCAAATAACCTACCATTTATCACTAGGTTTCTTGCTTCTTGGCTCACGACAGAACAAGGTCCATTAAAATCAAGAACTTCTAAACCTGCAATTATCGATAATCACATGTATCAATTAATCAGGTTAACTCATGTGTCTAATTTCTGCTCACTTCTCGAATCTCATGAGAGCCCACTCTCCATGTTGAGATTAACTAGAAATCAATATGTAATATCCCAACCAAGTGAATTAATAGATATACAATTACAAAAGACAATAGAAATAGGAAAATCCAACCATTAGATAAGATCCATGTCAATACAACCAAAACTAGAAAACGAATCAGCCCATCAATGGGAAATATACAACCATAAAGATAAGAGAAAACATGAAAAGGGAGAAGAAATAGCCTAATGTGATGAAAGAAGCCCAAATATCCTCTTCAATCTTCATCTTCTTCAATCCATCTTCTTCAATCCATCTTCTTCCCCAAAGAGAACCATGCCCTAGGGTGTTTCCCCCTTTCCAAACCTTGCAAAAGCGTTCTCCCTCGTATCCTTCGGGTTTGAGCTTTAAAACCCACAATTATGGTGTTTCAAAATCAGCCCAAAAACCAACCGAGAGCGTCGCGGCGTCGAGCCCGTTTTATGACGTCGGGATGCTCTGTTTTGCACTCTTTGCAGCGTTGCGGGCGTTGGTTTTCAGCGTCGCTGACGTTGCTGCGCTCCCTTTGTTTTTATTACCAACCGTAAGGCAATAACATCATTCCCAGAACTTCGATTTGGGTGTTCTTGGTACCTTTGAGCTCTTGAAGTGTAGAATCTAGATATATCCAGGGGAAAAACACTTTAAGTGGTCATAAATACTGAATGTACAAAATTCTCCAACTGGTCATTTTTAGCTCTCTTCCTCTTCTTATTCCAACTACGAGTCATAACTTGATCATTTGAAGTCGAATGGGTGAATAAAGGTCTCTTTAGGCATGAGAAGTCTCATATCCATCCATATAAATATTGTATACATTGGGGATCATTGTACAACTTAAAACATCAAAACACGGTACTTCTTTGCTACATGTGAATTTGTTGATTTTTAGGCTTATCCACTTTGTTTTGCTCCGTATTGGCTACGTAGTTGATAATCACAAATTGAACATTTGACATTAGATCCTTTATTTATAATAAAACTACTAAAAATATAAGTAAAACATAGGGTTAAAAATGAGTATAAAGTATACTCATCACATCCAATAACAAAGTGTCGTAGCACTATCTGCGAGTCTTGAAGTAGCAGCGAGCAGTCTTTGAAGCAAGCAGTCTTTCCGTGAGTACGAACGTGTCGGAGGAGTGCCTATTCATTCACTATTCGATCTTAGGCAGACATACAATTATATGTATTACTGAGCTTGTTATTTTGTTCATAATCACATTCTTATTTAGATAACACAAGCAAAGAAGAGGGCAAGAACACAATTTCCGCCCTGAAATAAACCGCCTCGGCGAGGTTGATACCTATATCCATATCACATCTGTTTATTTAGTAATTAAGATCATATAACTTGTAGATATATACGGACTCTTTTATTCACTTGTTAAGATCTCGATTAATCAGCTGTGCAACGAAGTGTTTGACTACTCAGAGTGGTAACAACAATAAGTAATGGTTTCTAGAATTAACGGAAAAAAGGAACAAAAACGGGCTTGTAAGTTCGCTTAGGCGTAGGTGACCTTCGCCTAGGCGAGGACCTACGCCAAGGCGGAGTAGTCCACGCTGAGGCGTGGCGGAAACTGGTAAATTTGGGGCTTTGGGCTTACCTAGGTGAATAGACCTTCGCCTAGGCGGAGAGGCGTCAGGTTTCCATAAATGAGGCATTTTTGCCCTTTTTCATCGTAAATTTCAAACCAAAACAAGACAAACCACAAAACCAAATCAAACCAACCAAAAGCACATTCATGGAAGAGTTAGGTTTTCCCTAACAAACATAGACAATGAATGAGTTAGGATAGTTTCCTAACCTTGATTTTCTTGAACTTCCAAACTAGCTTCCTTTTCTTCTCTTTGCTTGAACAAATAGAACCAAGAAATGGAGAGGAATCAACCCAAAATTTGGCTCTTCTCCACAAACCTTATGCCCTAGCACTCCAAAGCCAAAAATGTGAACTTCCCATTTTAGAAGACAATTTGTGGTCTAATCCCTTTTGGACTTAATTTTTTCCCTTTTTTCTTTTTAGTCATTTTTCTTCATTCAATTTGAAACTAAACTTATCACAATTCTACCTTAACATATAATCTTTTTGTTTTATATCCTTTGGTCCTTCTTCTTCATTCAATTTGAAACTAAACTTATCACAATTCTACCTTAACATATAATCTTATTGTTTTATGTCCTTTGAGTCCTTAATTTGACATTTTACCAATTTACCCTTTACTTTTTAAATAAGTCCGATTATATCATTTTCCACACTTAGCACTTAAATTTCCGAAAAATACAAATTTAGATTTCACATTATATATAAACATATCACATAAAACTACTAAGGCATAATATGAGTTTATTCTGATAACATTCGGTTGGACTTGGTTTTCATAGACACTTTCTTTCCTAAATAGAAGTCTCACAAAGTCTGTTTTGTTTTCCTTTAAAAAAAAAACAAATAATTAAGCATTCAATTTCTTTTAAATTTTTTCAATAAAAAGCGAGTCTCGCCATTAAGTGGGGACGCATGTGAAAAATGCGGGTCCACACAAGAATTAGAAAATATGGATTTTACAGGATACATCGTTTGGTATGAGTTTGAAATCCATGGATTCTATGATGAGCGTGTTTGCATAGAAAAACCAAAAGGAAGGTAGAAAATTAGGATAAAATAGGTATAACATTGTAAAATTTTAAATTTCATCTTCTATTAAAAAATAAAGGATTCTTGAAATATACCTCGTATTTGTGAGGTATTTCAAAAAGTCCCAATTTTCTTTAGTTGGGAAAATCATGAAATTCATCTAATTTTTTGGGAGTCACATAGTAGAGTTGGACAAAATCCATGGATATGCCCAATTCCATCATTTGAATTCCTTCATACCAAAAATGACATTACTTTGCATCTATACAGCGAAATAATTTGCCTACCATATATATTCAGGAACATTAAAAAAAAAAAAAGAAAAGGTTTGTTTAACACTCATGTCAAGAGTTATTTGTATTTTTCTTCAAAATTAAAGCATTTTTTATTAATTTATGGCATACAAAGCTCCTTTGGAAATTTAATTTTAATAAGGTTGATGATGTTCACTGTATACATTAATTTATGACATCACGGCCTTTACACAATGTTATCAGTATAGGGATTGAGCCACTCCTAGTAGGTAAATTTATAAGCTCTCCCCACCTAGTGCACATGCAATGTTCACCTTTACAATCTCATTCATATCTGATTCCAGCAGGAAGATGCAATCGATTCTGCATGCTATGTGAAATGAAGATGAGACTCACTCATGCACCATGCGGTCTTTATCGACTCCGTACAGAGTCTTTACCCAGTCCACCACACGTCACGATGCTTATGTGGCAGTAAGCAAATCATTGATGGATTACATCTAATGATCATTTTTAAAACAAAAGTCATGTCTTATAAACAAAAACTTTTTGGATGTCATTTCTCGAATGATCATTTCATTTATAAAATCATTGTGTCTTTTGTGGGTAGCGAATTTCTAGAGTCTCACTGCCGGCTCTGCACATCGTCTACACTTTTTTTGGACTTTCACCATTGGAGTGTAGTAAACCAGTCCAGGTCTTTCACTCGAGGGAGTGTCTAGCCCTTCTTGCTATTACTTGACACAAGTTTTCCGTTTTATGCAACCGTGTGACTCTGTTGGACTTCATCCAACGATACCCACCACAACACCAATTGTGGTATTTGATTCTAACTATGCACCCACCATGAAATGCGATGTTCCCGTGCATGATGCAATGCAATAATGCCCAGTATATTAATCTCATAGCACATGTAATGAATGCCATGTACCATATAAACCATACAACAATTTACCACTTGTATCATGGACATTATATTACGTATATATTTCTAATTAAACATTCCGCAAACATTATTAATACATTTATTAACATTTCACCAAACTACAACCAACAACCATGTTATCACACATCAAGCAATAACACACTTAATCCTTAAGGAAAAATGTGGCATATAGAGTGCCCACAACAACAGCCTAACCGCCCCATTAAACTGAGCTCAAAGACTAGCCAAACAGACTCGTAACAGTCCCTAATATAGGCACATCCCAAGTCCATATCCAACTACGAATAAGCAGGTTTTTAGACAGTGATCTTCTAAAAAATGTTCACCTATGTGTAGGTTTCCAAAACTCACAGATCAGGTCATTTGGCCCTTTAACTTAGGAGGTATGACCAAAACATTACAGTTACTCTGTGAATAGTTTAGGAAATATTGTGTTCTCAGTGGACATATTTTTGGGAACAATGAGGGCTATAATGCTGACCATACTTTCTTTAGCAAGAAGAAGTCACTCTCTTGGGTGTCTAGTTTCAGTAGGATTTTGATTCACATCATTTGGATCAGTATAACCTAATATATGGTCCAAACAACATGAGCTACTTTCCTAGAGGGGATAAAATCAGTATCTTACTGTAAAACTAATTTTCAAGGTTTTTAGAACTGGATTTAAACCCCGGTCTCTTCTAGACATTTTTAGCTCTTGTTCTTAGGGTTTATCTCCAACTAGAATCATCAAATTTTGAGGTCCGTAGGCCAAGTTATGGCAGAAAACAAGAACACGGGTCTAAGTAAATTTTGGCAGAATTTCCCCTTAACCACTCACATATCATTTTTCTCATCTTTGGTCCTTACCAAAGACCACAACCAAACCAAATCACAAATAAGCCAACAAATACCTTGGCCAAAGCGACCCCTTAGGACACAACATAACCAAACATGTCATTACTAAAAATTCAAGCAATAACACCCTTAACCTTGGGCTTATTGTGGCATGTAATATATCCACAAAGCATTAACTAAGCATTTCCCAAACAACGGGACATAAAATCATTAACATTAAACATATAGAAACATATTTTCAATCCAAACAGCCCCTAAGGGCCATAAACCAGAATTTTCAATCCAAACAGCTCCTAAGGAGCCATAAAACTTGTTTTTTTCAACCCAAATAGGCCATAAAGAGCTATAAAACTGGATTATCGGGTCAAAGCGGCCCACAAGCCATAAAACTTGATTTTCAACACAGGCCTTTAAGGAACTATAAAGCCAGGATTGTCGAGTTCAAAGCGAGGCCTTAAGGAGATTTTGTACCATAATTAGAAAGAATCCCTACCTCTTGGAGCGTAGTAGCACGGGTAAGAAGCCTCCCTAGCCCAAAATCCTTGATTTCTAGAAATCTCTTCCTTTGGAACTTTGGTGAAATCCCTCCTTTTTAATACTCACGCGTAGCCCTCGTCGAGTAGATGAGACTTCACCGTGGCTCGATTAATTTACGACCAGTAGGAACTCTAGGGATAAAAGAGAGAAGGTTGGAATGCTTTTCCTCTCTCCCTCTCTCATGTTTTCTTTCCCGACCAAAATCTGCTCTCCCTTTTGTCCCAAGCCTCTTACATAAGTTTAAGTGAGTGGCTCACGTCGTGCCACGTATCCGTGACTAGTTTGGGTTCGTTTCTGCAACGAAATGATTTATTTTGTCCAGGTCTAACTTTAAATTATCTTATATTAAGTTTATCCAACTTATTTCGCAATTTCAAGATTTTTCTCAAAAATCCCGTTTTTAGGGTTCATAGGACTCATCATCCGGCGTGAAAATTGTGTCTTGGAATTGATGAAATTTAATGCGAGTAACTAGATTTCTTGAAATAAATCATGTGTGCCCCGAAACTCAGGGGTTACGTTGATAACCACATCAAGCGCCTACGAAAAACTCATGAATATCAGTTGACCAGATACCACATTAATATGTCCGTTCTGGGGATCCATAATTTAGTAAAAAAAAAAAAACCGGTCAGAGTCTCCTTTGTACGTGGAGCTCTATCCAAAATCCAACATGTACATTATATAATCACATGACCCATCCGAGGCCCAATATACAATGACTGCATCGGGTCCATTTATGAGTAAAAGTGGCCCTACCGGGCTCATTTATCCATACTAAAAAATATACAAGGCTATATCATAATAATCCTTAAGAGTTTAAATACAACACTCTTATACAAAATATATATCAAAGGCAAAGTTTGAACATTATGTTTTACAAGTAATATCAGGCTTTGTCAGGCTTTCTTCACAGTGTGGCCTTGAATGAGCACGATCTGAATCTATACGTCACGCACGAGAATGTTTTCCCATAAAAGGTGAGCCACGCCCAGTAGAGAATATTTCCTACATAGGCTACTCCTCACCTAAGTGAACATGCAATGGTCATGTTCCACACATTCACATTCACATTCCAAGTAAAAACATACAATTTATATTATGGAATCATATATGTCATGCCATGAAATGAGATGAAACTCAATCATGTACCATGCCTCGAGTCTTTATCGACTCCCATCACACTCAAGTCCTTACCGACTCTTATCACACAATGCCAAAGCCCATGCGTGATAAAATCCATCATTTATGGATTACATCCAATGATCATTTCACAAAACAAATTAATTTGTTTTCAAACCAAAAGATTTTTGGATGTTACACCTCAATGATCATTTGTATACAAAATTCATGTGTCCTTTTGTGGGTAGCGAATTTTTGGTCCCACAATGGAAGCTCCATACGCCTTCAACACTTTACGGCCTTTCATAAATGGAATTATGTCCCGACCACAGTGAGACTCTTTCGCTTCAATGGGATTGTCTATCTAACTTATTGTGCAGACCTGGAAGGTTTTCTTTCTTGCATTATTCAGCGAAATGCGAGCTCTGTTTGGACTTACGTCCCGCCGTAAGCCACCTAATCGTAGTGATTTTTTGGCCATGCACTCCCCATTCAATGCGATGTCCCTGTGCATATGCAATGCAATGCGCCATTGCATGTTATATCATGCCACATGTATAATGAATGCTACACGGACAACTCAAACCACACAATTCATCATGTGTCATGGACAATTATCTTAATTGCATATAATTTCCATACAATCACATTCCATGTCAATATATTTATACACACATATATCAACATCTTATCCCAACTACCACCAACCATGTTATTCAAAACCAAGCAACGCGCCAGTCCTTGAGGCGAGTGTGACATATGCTATGCCCACAAATAGTCCACAAAACGGCCTAAGACAAGCCCAGGCACAAACCAGCCATCCACAAGCACCTCAATCATGCTCTAGACGGGGCGTGGCGGTCCCACAAATCCATAGTATGGCAGATTCAATCTGTCGATCTTAAATATGGACTTCCAAACAAATAACGACGAATGCTTGGCAATCCAGGGAATGAAATGAACCATAGCGAAAGTTTGTAGAGGTCTAATTTGGGTGATTCAAAAGCCTAAAATTAAGTTCACTGATGCAGCTACAACTTCCATGAAGAACATGAGTTCAAATTCCCTCCGTTTCCCAACCGAACCGGTCCAAATTAGGACAATGTGTGAGGTCAAAACAAAGGTTGTAGTCCGAGTGGGAAATGGACATGAGCCGTAGTAGTCCAATTTGGGTGATTCAAAAGCCTAACATCAATTTCATTGATGCTGCTACAATTTATATGAAGAATCTGAGTCCAAATTATCTTTGTTTCCCAACCGAAAACCAGTCCTAAATTCTAAACCGATTAATGTAAGGTCAAAAGCAGAAATTTGCATGTGATCCGGAAATGAAATGGACCCAACGAGATGTATTGATCCAATTTAGATGTTAACATCAATTTCACCGATGCAGCTACAATTTCTATGAAGAACCTAACTCCAAATTCCCTAAGTTTCCCAACCGGCAGGTCGGAAGTGGATAGTGTGTAGGGTGAAAGCGAGTGTGGTAGTCGAGAGATAAGGAAATGGACCATAACTTGAGCTGTAGTAGTCCAATTTTGTGATTCAAAAGCTTAACATCAATTTCACAGATGCAGTTACAATTTCTATGAAGAACCGAATCAAATTATTGGAGTTTCCCAATCGAAACTAGTTTAAAATCAGGCCCGGTGTGTAGGATCATAGCAGACGGCTTCACGGTCCAAAATTTACAGGCCAAACAGCCCCTTAGGGTAAAAACAAACGAAACGACCCCCCTTAGGATAAAACACAACCAAACAGCCCTTAGAGATTGAGAAAATAAACCAAAGTAGGAAGAATCCCTACCTCTTGAGCGTGGTAAGTAGGAAGGAGGTCTCGAAACGCGCTCCTGCCGCGAAAAATGATTTCGAGAAATCTCCTCATTTGGATCTTCGGTGAAATCCTCTGGCTGGTACCCATGCGTAGCCCTAGTCAAATGAATGAACTTTGATTCTTGGCCCTAGCAGTCCGATCAGACCGTGGATCGTCGAAAAAAGCACTTGGAAGCTCGCTCCTCTCCCTTTTCTCTCTCACAGTTTCTAAACCAAAAAAATGAGCTCTTCTCCCTCAAAAATCTGATTCTTCTAACCTTATCCTCAACTAAAATAGCAGCGTGCACCACATGTCCTGACTTGTATAGAATTAAGTTTACGCCCCAAAACAATTTATTTCATCCCAGCCTAAGTTCAAATTATTTTAAATGAAGTTTATTTAATTTATTTTCCATTTTAAATTTTTCTTGATCCGTTTTGGTCATCTAGATGCGGAATGCCCACAATCGTGAAAATGTCTCGAATTTAAACGAGGGTCGTCTAGAGTAACTAGATTTCTCTCGAGCGAATCAACGAGTGAGGACATCCGTTTTGTCATCCTAGATCTAGAAAAATTCTAAGTTTGCAACATGTACTGTAGCGACAATTTATTGTTTTGCCATTTTTTTTCGAAAAAATTCAAATTTACCCGGATTTTACACCAACGGTGAAGTACGTTTCGTCATCTGAGGTCTAGAAATTTTCAAGCCTTCAACCTGTATTGTAGAGGCAATTTACAATTTTTCCCTTTTAGAAAAAATTTAAATTACGGGTTTACATTCTTCCCAACAAAGAATTTCGTCCTTAAAATTCACACATACACATTCAAATCATGCATATGCAATCGTCGACAATAAAATGACTAAAGCATACCCTTCATCCTCAAATGGAAAGAGGATAATTGGTATGTATCGGTGACGTTCCCATGTTGCTGAAATCCTGGCTCGTGCCGCAACCCTCGCCTGAGGCGGGGTGGCAGGGGCTCAAGCGCAGCCTCGAGTACTTGACCGGCTTGAGTCTGAGACCGGATTCGGGACACAGTCCTATCTTTTACGAATCCAAATACAATTCATTTTCTCAATAAAACACATTTCAAATACTCATTTGTAAATGATAATTATCCTTATGAAAATATATACATATTTATCGCGTTAACTTAAAGGGGGCCCCTATCTTTTGTTCTCAATGCACATTTTAAATTCCGATATGGCATTGTTGCCCGTTTATACATTTCCCACCTTTTATACATTCACGGCATTATAAGCGTTTAGATATAAAAACATTTACAGTATTGCTCCAGGAGTTCAATTTTTCACAGCACATAGTTTTAATACAAAAAGTATCAAAAAGCGATCATGGGGTTTCATGAATGCATGGTCGGAGCTTTACTTTTACTTCGTGCGACTTTTGACGATGACTCTACGCTTCCACGGTCTTTGCTTTTGCACCTGTTCACTCGGTACCTGCGTGATGATAAAAACAATACGCTAAGCATTTTCATGCTTAGTGGTTCTATATAGTTTTCTCTTCATTCCATTTTAACACAAATCATGCGACTTTTCTAAAGCAATGCTTTTGAACTTTATTGAATGATCAATGCAATACAATACGTATATATATTCATTTCATATACATTCATTTACAATTTATTGAGCATTCCAAATATGCACTTTCATATGCAATAACTCATTCAAAACTCAAATCATGCATTTCACAAATATTCTTATCATTTTGCCTTAAGCAATTTAGCCAATGTTTTGGTCGTGGGATAGCGAATCAGAGCGCGATCTCGTTGGGCTGCGGTCGGCATAAAAGGTTTTATAACGATGCGGTCCGGTTGATTTACTAAGCGGTTATTAAAAACCGGATTTTGTGAACACTCTGCGTCGCATTCCTGCGGGCTCTGGTCGAAGTGACACTACATTACGTTCGTTCCGCGATGCGCTAGTTTGATATTGGTATGCCAATCCATCCTGCTTCGAATATGACGGATAACATTCTATTAAGGGCATTGAAATCAGTCATAGAAATTTAGAATATAAGTATATACATTTATACTCAAATAACACATTTCAATACTTTCATTACAATTTTCATGGCAATCATTCCACCAATCAATTTCTCAAATCACTTAAAATCAATAAATATGCGGTTTGTGAAAATCATTTCAATAATTGCGCAAGAATTTTGATACTTGAAATAAGAAGAGAAGAAGAATATAGAAGGCGAACCAAGGTCGGTAGCGCCGATTCATATCCTCGGAATCTCGACTTCAGTGGGTTTCCTAAGTAAGCCAACCCACTAATCCATCGAGGGTGGAACAATTTCGGGTTAGCTTTATTCAGACTTTCTAGTTAGGGTTGTTTTATACCAAACAAACCTTCACTTGTCCATTGTTCTCTATAAATCCTATTTTATTCGAAATTGAAATCATCGATTGAGACAGGAAGCTCCATATATGTCCTAAACATCCGGGACTATTCTATTTTCAACACATAACCAGAATTTGCCCAAAAATAGAGCTCCCTTTAGACGAATTTCTTGGTATAATGGGGTTTAAATTTGAATACACTTATTTCAAGGAAATTTGTTATCCTAGAAGTCTAGTTTACCCAAAAATTGAATCACTCAATTTGGATGGAGTGAAGCTTCGACTTATGACTTTAAGCTATCAAAATTGTTAGAAACACAGCGTATGACGAACCAAAATTATTTCAGCAGAGCTTCACTTTGTGATTTTAAGGTCTAATGAAGTCAAATTCACTTATTTCAGAAATATTTGTTTCCACAAGTCTAGTTTACCTAGAAATTTGAATCACTCAGACCCAGATGAGTGAAACTCAACTTATGGCCTAAATACCAAAAAGCTGTTCCAAAACACCAAAATTATGCGATACGAACAAGTATTTTGAATGAGCCTCACTTTGATGAATTTCTGGGTCCAATGGGGTCCAAATTTGAATACAAGGAGATTTGTTATCCTAGAAGTTTAGTTTACCCAAAAATTTGAATCATTTAATTTGGATGAGTGATGACCAAAACAAAAACATGGGTTTTGGAAAATTTTGACAACATCTCCCCTAAAAACCCAACATTTCCTTTATACAAAGATTCTTCAATTGAGGACCACAACCAATTCAAACAATCATATAACAACTTAGAGCAACCCCCAAAATTGAAATAAACCAATCAACATCATTTTTATACCAACTTAGGGTTCTTTCTAAACCAAAACACAACATTAAAGAAAGTTAGGGCTAGTCTCCTACCTTAAATCTTTTCTTTTCTCTTCTTTCTTCTTCCTTCTTCTTCTTTCTTCTTCTTGATCACTTAAACTCCTGATTTCATGGAGCAAAATCACCCACTCATCTCCCTTTTCTCTCAAAATGTGAGAGCCCTAGCTTTCAAATGTGAATGCCCAAAATGAGCTCCTTCTAAGACCAATTTTTGGTCTTACTCCCATTATGTGTAGGGTAGTGTTTTAACAGCACCTTTTAATCATATTTTCTCATTTTTTTTGCATTTAAAGACCTCATATTCTCCCTGTTTGTGTTCCACTTCTCAATATTCTCCTTTGGCATTTATTTATTTTATTTATGACCATTGGGTCCCTCATTGATATTTTGCAAATTTGTCATTTCAAGTATAATTTTAGGGTTTTTTTTTTTGTTTTCATTTTTCGTTTTTAGCAATTTAAACACACCAAGAAAAATACAATTTAATTATTTTATACCCTACACATGTTATAAAACTATTAGGATCAGGGAGTTATAAAAGAGGGAGAGCCTTGGCACACAGGTGTCGACGAGGTGCTGTTTTTTCTTGTTTCTTATAAACTTATAAACTTTAAAAGCTTGTTCGATCATATAATGTTAAACATTGCTTGTACTATATTATGTAGCGTAGTTACAAAATATATACAAGCTCCATATATAGAAGTGTTCAACATTTACAATATTTACATTGCTTACAAAAGAGCAAAAATGCATATACATTAGACGAAATGGTCTTTGTGGCCACCTAGTGTGTTGACTTTATTTAGCGATGCGGATTGTCTATCATCGGTTTCCTATACATTACCTACTTGTGTGAAACGCAGATATTTAGAGCTTACTGGCTTAGTAGGAATAATACTCATGGACGATTCCTAATAAAAGGATCATCTCACTTTAGATACAATGCATACTTATGACAAATATAACATTTACATATGTATCCATTTCTCATATCTACTTTTTCATAACATGTTTCATTTCTTATCATATTTCATATACTTTTCGTGTCATCTTACACTTTACTTATTGTTCTTGTAACCATATACTATCATCACATAACAGTGCTATGCTTCTCATATCATGTCATATATCATATACCACATCTCATTTCTTATACTTTTCATTTGCTTTTATGTTCATGCTGCATAAACCTTAGAAGTGGATACGGGAAAGAACTGTATGTACCAGAAGGTACTATCACTGTACGAGACAATGATCTCTATCTGTATGACCCAAACGGGGCTGCTATAATGATCCAAACGGGATCTATGTCATTGACCCAAACGGGGCCTCGATATCTATAAATTGTATGTTGCAGTAACTGTATCCCTATAGGCATGCCTATCTATCCAACTACCCGGTCATAAGCATGCAATCGATTTTATTATGTTTTCTTAACAATCATTTAGGTATCAGAAGAAGATATCTCATATACATGAATAACTATTGATATCATGTATACTTATGAGATATTCATTATCAAATAATCTCTTATAAGCATTTAACTGTACTTTTTCATATAACAAAATTATACGTGTATTATAACACACAGCTTTCATAACACATGTTATCATGATCAACTCACTATGATGCATTATTTCATATAATAATACATTTATATAACCTTTATTCAATTTCAATTTCCATAACCAGTGCAGAGCAGTTGAAGCTAGTTTCGAAGTCCATTTTCGACTACAATTTTACCTGTAAGCGAGTTATTAGAAAGTGATGTCTTCTAACTCAATATATACCCCATGTCTTAAGTTTCTTTATAGTTTTCCAAACATCATGTCATTTTGACTTTTAATTTGAAATCTGGATCTAAACATTCCAGAATTGCTCTTGAGCAGGTTTCGAGGAGCGGAATCTAGAATTGTGTCTATGTTTGAAAATTTTTACGGGAATGATGAGAACATAATTTGATGTAATTTCTTCAGTAAGTTATTCTTCCAAATGTCTGATTTGTAAAGAATTTGAATCACCTCATTTGGACTAGTATAACTCAAGTTATGATTTAAACAACCGGGTCTCCGATTCGGGGGCGTATGGGAGCAGATTTGGGGACGTAATTGTTTCTATACTGGCCCGAATTTTATGGGTCTAATGAGGGTGAATTTGGATATCTTCTTTCAGGAGATTTAATTTTTCTAGAAGTCTAGTTTACTGAAATTTGAATCTCTCACTTTGGATGAGTGATAACAAAGTTATGACCTAAATATAAGTACGAAACCAGACTGTGTCGGGGTGAATCGAATTGACCGAAGCGAGCCTCCCGCTACTTGAAGATTTTCTAGGTCCAATGGGGTCCAAATTTGGATACACTTATTTAAGGGAGATTTTTTTTTTCTAGATGTCTAGTTTACCCAAAAGTTTGAATCACTCAATTTGGATGAGTGATGACCAAGTTATGGCCAAAACAAATACATGGGTTTAAAAAAAACGGACATCTCCCCTAAAACCCAACATTTTCTCTATTAAATT
Source organism: Tetrastigma voinierianum (assembly GCA_016808115.1). NCBI lineage: Eukaryota > Viridiplantae > Streptophyta > Magnoliopsida > Vitales > Vitaceae > Tetrastigma > Tetrastigma voinierianum. Next base: position 18,437 of record JAEQBH010008728.1, read on the forward strand.
TTCCTCCATTAAGGACCACAGCTTCAAACAAACACAACCATTCCAAACAAGGATTCTACACAAAAGAATTATTCAACCTCCCAGGCAGTATCCATACAAAATCTAAGTTCAAACATAAAAATTCCATACCTGAAATTCATACCAAAATTCCTTACATATCCATACATGATTTCTTTTTCTTGCTTCTCTTTTTCTTCTTCTTCTCTCTTCTTATATTCTCTTTTCTCTCAACTGATTTGCCCCTAACAACGAAAATGAATTCCTCACAAAAGCCATGTTTGGCTTTATCAATTTGTTTAATTTTCCCCCTTTTGCATTACAGATTAACTAAGACTTCATTTTATTCTCAATTTAACTTATCAACATCCTACTTTGGCGCACAATCTTTTCTTTTTATGTCATTTGGGTCTAAGTGTAATCTGAATTTACCCAGCGATTTTTGTAATGCGGGTTTTGCTTATTTTATTTTTTTAGCATTATTTTATTCCGAAAAAATATGCATTTACTTTTATTATACCTTAAACATGTTATAAACTGTCAGGGTATAATTTGGGGTGTTACATGGGGCTAGGACTCCTTTATCTAAGTTATTAACATTAATGGGCCCATTTCGAAATATAGCTGAATGTAACAAAATATAACCGAAGCAATTCTTAAGGAAGCCAAAACTCTTAACACTACCATCATAATGGTGTCAATAATGTCTTGTACAAATATTTGAGTCTCATTGACTTATACATATACAGGTCTTAAGAAAAAATTGCCATGCATGTCAAAATCGGTGGCGACTGTGAATCATTGACTCCACACAAGCTTTGTGTTGGCCTCTACGTGCCGTGCAATTTGCGAGTTGTCATCTTAGTATACACGGATGAAACACATTGCTAAGCTTATACCTTGGTGGGAAACATATATATATATGACACTTGGTGGTCCTGTTAATATACAATAAACACAATTCCTATTTACATAGTTGTTCCTTTATGTTTGACTAGCATGCACACTATGTCATTTATTAGAGTTCTCGTTCATTCTTCATAATACATACTTTTATATGTGTAGCTCTATCTGTTTTTTGGGTGGAAATCATTGTTTTCATGTTACACATGGTTCTAAATAACCATTTCAATCATTTTATCTCATCTTGTGTCTTGTTTGTATATTCCAAGAGGTGGATATGAAAATAAATTGTATATACTGAGGGTACTATCAGCATGCGAGACGGTGATCCTATCTTCAATATTGACTCGAAAGCAGACCCCACTATGGCGGAAAGCCCAATAGACCCGGAAGCTATATCATATAATCCCTAATAGGCATGCCTACCTATCCATTTACCAGGGGACATATGTAGATAATCAATCTTATTACATTTTTATTCGTGCTCAAGCTATGCACATCTCATATACATGGATAATGTCAATCACATGTATTTACATGAGATACTTTCAGACAATATTCCTTTATACTTATACTATGACCATTACTTTTATCATAACATGTGATCATGATCTCGATATTGCTCATATTTTATTCATGTAATCATATTTGATATGGCGATCCTTTTATAATTCCTTTACAATTTCATTTATTCCACTTGAATACTCTTTATATCAAATATTTCACACAAACAAGCTCCTTTTAGGCAGTTTCTGGAGTGATAAGGTCCACATTTGAATGCGCTTATTTCGAAGATTTGTTCTCCACAGAAATGCAGTTTACTTATGAGTGGATCTCAGGGATTGGATGATTGATGGCCAAGTTATGGCCTAAACACTAAGGTATGCCCAAGCAGTGAAGGCTGCCTCGTAGACTTCACTTTTGGCCAATTTTAAGGTCCAGTGGGGGTCGATTTGAATACACTTATTTCAAGGGATTTGTTTTCCTAAGTCTAGTTTACACACAGGGTGAGATCACTCAAAGTTGAGATGAGTGATGGCCAATTTATAGTCTAAACACTAAAATTTGTACCCAAATAGACCAAAGCGCCGAAAACAAAGCTTCACTTTTGAAGAATTTTAAGGTCAATGAAGTCCAAATTTGAATACACTTATTTCAAAGGGAAATTTGTTCTCTGAGAAATACGGATTTACCTAGAATTTGAATCCTCAATTTGGATGAGTGACCAAGATTAAAACGTGGGTTTTGGAAATTTTGACAACATCTCCCTTAAAAACCCCAACATTTTTCTTTATACGAACATTCACGATTAGGGCCCACGACGACTCGAACAACCATAAAGCGAAATTTGCCGGAACCCGACAACCATCATTATTATGCAAAGTTAGGGTTTTCCCGAACCCCGAACATCATAAAGGGTTTTAGGTTTAGTTTCCATACCTTAATCTTTTTCTTTTCTCTTATTTCTTCTTCCTTCTTCTTCTTGATCACCAAAATCCTTGATCACATGGAGCCAAATCACCAACTCTTTTCTTCCACTCTCAATTGTAACCCTAAGCTCTCAAACCCAATTTGGTCTTATATCTTATTCTTTCATATGGCTATGTTTGGCTTGTCATTTTTGTTAAGGATTTTCCATTTTTTTGCGGCAGTCCTTTTCTTTCTCTTTCATTTACACTTCTAATTATCAAATATTCTACAATGGCATATAAACTTATTCTCTTATGACCCTTGAGTCCTTAATGGGACATTTTACTATTTTACCCTCGAGTCTTGTATTAATTATGGAAAAATACAATTTTAACTTATTTTATACCCTAATCATGTTATAAAATTGCTGATATATTTTGGGGTGTTTTCCTCCTGATCTTCCATCCACAATACCTTACACAGCCTCCGCCGGTCTTGTATCCACAAAGCACGATCCCGACTATCCATGTCGTACCAGTCCTCCTCGGCTGTTATCGACAACAAGCTCGCCCCAATTCACCACATGGGTCGGATCTAGAGTGTACTTCCGGAGCATGGAGACATGGAATACCAAGAACGCGATGAAGCGGCGGGTGACCAACGAGTACTCTTCCATCTCAAACACCTCAAGGGCCCGATGCTCCACCTCGATGATAACTTTTCCGCTGCGAACTTGACCACTCCTCTCTTAGGCATCATCTCCAAGAAGACATGATCACTCACCTCAAACTCTAAAGGTTGTCGTCGTCTGTCGGCGTAGCTTTTCTAGCCGACTTTGAGTAGTGAGAAGATGCTTCCGTATCAAATCCACTTTCTCAGAGGTGTCCTTAACCAAATGCGGACGGCTCGTGGAGTTCTCTCTACACCTTGGTCGACAAGCTAGAGATCAGAAAATGCACCACTTATAGTGCCTCATAAGGTGCCATCTATAGCCCAACTCTCGATAAATAGTGATTGTAGTGAATTCCACTAAGGGTAAATGCTCTTCCCAACTACCCTTGAGATCATGGACACATGCTAGTAACATGTCCTCTAAAGTTTGGATGGTCTCTTTGTGACAGTTCGATCCCCGGATTACGGCTTGTATATCATCAGCTAATGCCCCCATGGCTCATTGAAATTTTTTCCAAAAGTGAGTCGTAAACCTGGGATCCCGATCCGATATTATTGACATTGGTACTTTGTGCAACTGGATAATCTCCTGTATGTACAACCTACAGAATTCCTCTAGAGTGAAGGTCGTTCGCACAACCAAAAAGTGTGCCGACTTAGTAAGCCGGTCCACTATCACCTACACCGCGTCATGCCCTTGCGATGTTCGTGGCAAGTGAGTCACAAAATCCATCGTGACATGCTCCCACTTCCCATAAACACCTCAATTTGGAGTAATCCGTTGACCTCTAATTGCTCGGTAACTACCTATTGACACGATGGAGATCATTGAAAAATCCCCAACGTCTTCTTCATCCCACTCACTCGGGTATGCGCGTGAAGATAATGGTATATCTTCGTGCAACTTGGATGCCACGACAAAGCGGGAGCAATGGAACTTATGAGAGATCTCCTACTCTTAGATATACGGAGGCTAGGAGCTATTGCTCTATATGCGAGACTACCATCGTGTAAATGGCCCGACCTTAGTCGTTTGTATCAGAAATAGTGCACGGTCCTTGATGGAATAATATCTTCGTGTCATGTCCATGTGATTTTGATGCTCTACTAAGTAGGAAGGCGTAGCCACTAGAGCTCCCAGTATACGAGCTTGACCGCGTAGTGCAGCAGAACTATCACGACCAGTATCTATCACTCCCGGGAAGCCACACTAGTTAACACTCCTTGGGTTGAGGTCGACCACCACATTTTCCTTACGAGATGGTGTGCAAAGTGAAGTCATAGTCCTCGATTATTCCATCCACCTCGCTCTTATCATGTTGAAGTCTTTCTTTATTGTAAATATGCTTGTGGTCAAGAAAACACCTCCTAATTGTGGGCCATGAATAATGAAACTACAAGCCTTTAAAACCAAAGATAATGGCTGCCAACTCCATGTCATGTGTAGGGTAACTCTGCTCGTGGTTCTTTAACTGTCGAGAACTGTAAGCCACTACTCTCCCGGATTGCATCAAAACACATCCAAGTCCGTCCTTAGAGGCATCACAATACATTGTGTACCTATGTTCCCTCTTTGGAACTATTAGTATAGGGCCCGAGTAAGCCTCATCTTCAGAGGATTAATGGTGCAGCCTCCTGGGGTGGTGGCGGAAGTTATGCACCAGGGAGAAAGGAACATTCAAAGTTAACACTTAGCGATTGAAGCGCATACTTTGGGGCGAGTTCCGTGAATGGCTGAGACCATTCCACTTTGAGCACCCGAGGTGCGATGGGAGTCATCCCAAGCCCGAGGTCCGGCTGCGAGATTCGAGGACGGTCAGTGCGACATTAAACAAGCGCTGCCCAGGAGGCAACACATGTTTTTTTTTGAGGAGCTTCTTTGCTTTATTAGTAACTTTGTTAGTTTTAGTTTTTAGCATCTTTTGTCAGTCTCTTTCCGTAATCGGGTGTTTATTTTGATTGTTTGTTTTTAGGGCCTGAGGAAGCAATTAGCGTGGAGGATCTGCTCGAGAAGATCATTTCAGAATTGCGGAGGGGTTAAAATTGCATTTAGTGTGGCAGAACATAGAACCTCCCACATATAGCCATTGATTATTACTATTATATGCTCGAGGGGCATTTTATGATATCGGTTGTATTTGGCATTATATGTTTGTAGATCCTCGAAGTCTTAAACGAGAAGATCTTAATTATAAAAACCAAACTTGATTGCTTTTAAATTGGAATGAATAAATTGAAGCGGGATCATTGTTTTGATGCATAGTAAGATCGAAAGAAAAAATAAAAGGAAGAAGAGCTTCTGATGGCTCGAGCTTATATAAGCTCGAGTTTTTTTACCGTTGGATTTGGATTCTTATCACTTTTTGGAGCAGGGTTCATAAAAAAAGATGTTAAAATATTAGATTGATGGTGAAAGTTCGAACTATATAAGCTCGAGTTTTTCAATCAAACCCCAGGCAAGGAATTGATTTATTTTATTAGATGGAAATCTAGGGTTTGGTATCTCTCTCAAGAGTCGAGGGCTCCCATGAATTACCTTAGATGAAAAGCGTCATATCAGCCATGCTTTTAGGGATCTTCAAGTTTGTCATTACAGCCTTGCCTATCTTCATCGGTCGAATGATTGAGTTGGGATTCGCAGGAGGAGATTCGCAGGGTTATGTGCTTCTGCCTCAATAATACGTACTATGCAAGCGCTGGCTCGGTCGTGTTGTAACCCGAATGAAGTGGAACCAAACTACGCTCGATCAATTTGCTCGCATCAAAGACTTGCACACTTTATTTGATTCCCTTGCCACCACGCTAAGGAATTGTAGGATTCCTAAAGGTTATTCAATGGGGTATATTTTCTTTTACTTTGGCTTGTAGAGATAATATTCTCGCGTGTTTAAGTATATTTTGTTTGATTGTTTTTAAGTTCCGTTTATTTGATAGAAAATAAAAAGTGTAAAAGAAAAAAAAACTTTTGTTTTTTATTCTTTCGTATTTCTGATGTAATCTGTGATATTTAATTTACATTTTTGGATTGTGTTTATTTGCATTAGCATATAGTTTATAAATTCTTTACTCGAGTGAAATTTTCAGATTTTATCTGTTATGTCACCACAAAAGTGATATTGTTGAATATTTCTTATTCACCCTAACTGCAAGAGATCAACTAAGAGACTTAATAATTTTGACTTAAGACTCTGAAGCTTTATCTCAAGATCTAAATGATAGTCTAGTTTGTATTACCCGTCATCATGATGCAAATAAAGCACAATTTGATTCAGTCATTTCATTGGTAAGTAATTTAAATTCAATGTGTGGTCAATTAACTCAACGTCAATTTGCCCTCGAACAACAAACTTAAGCAATGAATCAAAAAATGTATTTGCTTTTAAAACATTTAGGTAAACATGAGATAGGTGAATATGTTGATGAACATGTTAGAAAACCGCGTTGGGTCGCACACGCTCAGAGTTTAAATTTGGAGGTTCACATCAGTTTTGATGAATTCCCGAAATGATTTGCATGACATTTAGGGTAAAATAGACTGAGCGGTAATTGATTGCCCGACCCTTGCCCAGGGGTTACACGCAGCGGGGAGACCTTGAGTTCAACCCTAGGTGATAAACCATTAGACTCGTTGTCACTTCCCATTAAGGTGCGCCCACGAGGCCGATTACCCACCAAATAAGGTGAGAAGATGTCGGCTCTCGGCGATACCAACCTAAAATTCAATGATATTAGGTAGAGGTCCTCAGGCAGGTTAGACAACCTCAGGGACATCACGAATAAATCGAGATTGTGCCACGATTTGATGGTAGAATGGATTGTAACTTCTTTGATTGGATTTGGTGCTATTGAGAATATTTTGATTGGTGTGATTGATAGTGAATGGATTTGTTTGCTAAAATCAAATTAACCAAGTGACCAAGATGTATTAATAGAATGGTAAGACATGATTAGGTCTTGTTGAACCACCCATCACCCGATAGGTTGTTATGAAAGAAAAGAGTTGCAGAAAAATACATTCCTTCAATACATATAAGAGTAAATTACATTCTCCAACATGATTAATCTAAAACAAATGACACTTAGTGGTGGTATTACGCTAAATTTGAGGAAGCTAGGCTTAGGTGTAGTGAGTTCTTTGTGAATCGATTTGGCATTTTCACACCATTTTGTTAATGGTCTGGAGTTTGTGTATTGAGGATGGTTAAATTGCATGCTCCACACACTGTAGATGATGCATATCAAAAAGCCTTAGAAGTCGAGCCAATGAACCCTCATCTTTTGCACACGAAGATTAGGTCAGTCACGATCCGATATGGAGTCAAGCGGTAATACTAGGCCCGTTGCATTTAAGACCAGAGTCTGATTTATGCAACTCTATTCTGCCTTCTCTGTTGAGTCTAAATAGTAATTCCTTCGATTATGCCGTCATAAATTAAATATCCCACAAAGGTCATATTAGACTCCATTGTCCCCAGCGTGCATTGACATTGGATGTTGAACATAGTAGTTTGAAGGATGAGGAAGACCAAATTGTTGATCCTTTAGGTGATACGGTGATGAAGATGATCTTGAAAGATTGTGATGATGAAGCGTGTGTTGGAGTGGATTAGATACATGCTATCAGCGCAGATAATAAGTAATTAGAAGCATACTAGTATTTTTCCTGCACGAGTCATACGAGTGGAGATAAGAAATGTAAGTTAGATTGATGAAAGGTGATTGATAGATGTGGTTTCTAAGGATGCTGTTGAAATTATTAAGCACAGAAAGTATAACCACATCCAAATCCTTTTTAGAGCTAGCAGTGAATGACCATACTTTGTCGCTCCGTGTGTCTGAATCTATTCAAATCGGTTATGAGGATGGGGTATATAATCATGCTACCACGTGGATGTTGCCCATATTTCTTTTACGCCCTTGGCTTTATGATCTTAATGTTACCAATTTTGGTAAAGATAACATTTATTCCACTTAAAAGTACATAGGTAGCATTATTTTGGTAATACTAAGCCTAAAGGTTGCAATGGTAATAGTGACATCTAAGCTTCCTGAACAAAAATTGCACTGTTTAAATATAAGTTTGAGAGGGAATGAACTGATATATTAACTTCCGTTAGTAGCGGAGTTCCATTGATTCTTAGATTATCGATGTTCCTAAGATGAAGAGTATAGATAGTTTTGTTGATATGATTGCCTGATGTGTTGCAGCATGAACTACTACACCTTTAAAGAGACATCAACATGCTATAGATTTAGTTCAGTTCTCCAGCGCCTAACATTCACGATATAGGATCCTAAAGAGAAAAGTTGAATAGGCAAGTAGAGGACTTTTAGGGAGGATTTTTAACCTTAGCTTTGAATCACATGGGTGCTAGCTTTGTTGACACCTAAGGAATGGATCATAGAATGTGTGTGGATGAAGTAAAGCCATCAATAGATCACAATCAAATGAATTTCCTATCCTTGCATTGAGGATATGTTGGATACGTGGTTGGTTCTAGTTGGTTCTTTTCAAAGATAGATTTGCGTAGTGGTTATTATCAAATTTGTGTTAGGCTAGGAGATGAGTGAAAATTAGAAATTTAAACACAAAGATCGTTTGTTTGAGTGATTAGTCATGCCTTTTGGTTTGTCCTATGCTCTTAGTACTTTTCATGAGGAGTTATGACCCGTAATCTGCTTGACCTTTCATTGGTAGAATTTCCGATTGGTCTACTTTGTGAAGAGCATTTAGAACACATTCGGCATGTTTTTCTGTACTCTTTGAGAGGCCAAGCTTTATGTTAACCTTAAAGTGATTTCCAACATACAACCCCGTGTAATTGGTTACCATCAAATTCGTGTTAGGTCAGGGGATGAGTGAAAAACTGCATTTAAAACACAAGATGGTTTTTGGTAGTTAGTCATGCCTTTTAGTTTGTCTAATGCTCATAGTACTCATGAGTGCATGACCCATGTCCTACAGCCTTTCATTGAAATGCGATTTTAGATTGGTCTACTTTGTGAAGAGCATTTAGAACACATTCGACATGTTTTCTCACTCTTTGAGAAGCCCAAAGGTTTATATTAACCCAACCAAGAAGTGTTCTTTTATACAACCTCATTATTGCTTTTCTTAGAGCTTTATTATTAATGAACATGACATTCCAGTTGATCTCGAAAAGGATTTGAGGATTATTAAGGGAATTGTAAAATCTATCATTGAATCGTAGTTTTCATTAGTTTAAACTTTTTCTATAGGAGATTTATAAGGGGATTTAGCAATATTATGGATCCTATCACAAAATGTTTAAAAAAATGGGGAGTTTCAATGGTCTAATGCTACTAGCCAGACATTCAGAGAAATTAAGGTCAAAATGACTGAGGCACTTGTTTTGAGATATACTGATTTTACCAAAGTTTTTGAGGTTGCTTTTGATGCATGGTGTAGAGTATTGGTAATTGTCTTAAGTGAAGGTCACGCATAAGCTTTTTAGTGAAAAACTCAATGATGCTAAAAGACCATATTCTACATATGATAAAGAGTTTTATGCTATAGTGTAAGTCTTCATATTTGGAGGTTTTATTTGTTGCCTACGGAATTTGTGTTGTTTTCTGACCATCAAGCTTTAAGATTTTTAAACTCACAAAAAAAATTGAATGCTCGATATGCTAAGTGAGTTGAATTTTTGAATGAATATTCTTTTGTGATTAATTATCGTGTTGGTATTGAAAACAAAGTTGCTGATGCACTTAGTCGATTAATTGTCACCCTTCATCGTATGAGTGCGTTTTGATAGATTGAAAGATGAGTATTCTACATGTCCTGACTTTGGTATTATTTAGTGAGGGTTAGTCGTAGTAGCGAGTCATGAATATGTTGACTTTCTTGTCGAGAAAATGGTTATTTGTTAAAGTGACTAAATTGTACCATACCTCGGACATCCTTTATGGTTTTATTAATTTGGGAGATTTTGTCACAGTCGTTTTAGTTGGAAATTTTGGAGGGATAAAGCTATTGCATTGGTTGAGAGATTAGATTTATTGGCATTTTCTAAAAAAGGATGTTGCTAGGATAGTTGCACAATGAAGAGCATGTCAGTTAGCTAAGGCTAAGAAAAAAACATTGGCTTATATACTCTTTTACCCGTTCCTCATGAACCTTGGAAGGCCGTTAGTATGGACTTTGTTCTTAGGTTGCCTAGGACTGATAGAGGACATGATTCTATTTTGATTTGTTGTTGGCCGGGTTTTGAGATGGCGCGTTTTGTTAGTGTAGCAAAAACTAATGGTGCTTGCATGTTGCTAAATTTAGAAGTTAAATTGCATGGTTTGCCTTCCACCATTGTATTTGATAAGGATGTGAAATTTGTCAACAATTTTTGGAAAACTCTTTGGAAATTGTTTGACACTACTTTGAAACTAATACGCTTTCATCCTCCAAACTAATGGAGCAAGGCGGGGTTGTTAATCGTGGTTTTGTTGATAATAGTAGGTGTTTGGTTAGGGTAAAACAAGATATTTGGGATTTAATTTTGTCAACAACTGAGTTTACTTATAACATTTATGTTAACTGTTCAACCGATAAAAGTCCTTTTCAAATTGTTAATAACTACTCACCCCGCACACCCATTGATCTTGTTCCTTTACCACCTCACATGCGTGTGTTTGAACTTATAAAAAACTTTGCAAAACACATCATGACTTACATGTTGAGATTAGGCGAAAGATTTCTCTAAGTAATGAAGTGTATAAACTAGGTGCTGATGTGCATCGTAGATCTAAAGAATTTAATGTTGGTGAATATGTCATGGTTTGCATTCGTCCTGAAAGAATTTCAACAACGTTTTCCAAAAACTTTATGTGGCAGTGGACTGTAATTGGCATTAAATTGGGATCTAATGCATATCTTGTGATTTACCTAATAGTATGGATATTAATATGTTTTCAATGTAGAGGATTGCTACCTTCTGGAATGCAGCACGAGCCTTCTACTTTTAAGTTGCCCATGCAGTGGCCATGAGAATTTGCATGTACGTTATAGTATTCTAAGGAGGCGATTGGATATTATCATGGAAGTGTTGATTTGTGAATTTTAGAGATGGTGGTTTTTGTTGTTTCCTTGTAATGGCATGGTCGTCCTGATTCTAATGCTGCTTGGTGTAGGAAGGCGATCTTGTCGTTTGGATCCTTCGTTGTTAGATTGCTACCTTTCCTCACTTTTGAGTCAAGTTCTTTTGACCAGAAGGGAAATGATGGGAATGGAGTAGGCCATATCTGACCTGAACAAGATAGGAAGCCCAGAATCCATTGATTTTTATTATTATTTAGTTATTTATTTAATTGTACTTTTGGATTTTATCACATTTATTTATGTCTTTTGGTTATCGGATGGGAGTTTTACATTTGGTGCCAATAAATAACACCTTATGTTATTGTTTTGGGAGACTTGATATAATATTGAAAACTTGATAATTTCATTAAGTTTATTTTGTAAAACCTTTTCCCAATTTTATTATTCTTTGTAGTGACACACACTTTATATATATATATATATATATATATATATATATATATATATATATATATATATAACATCCTAATTATACCCTAGTAGTTTTTATGATTTGTTTAAGGTATAATGAGTCAAATTTATATTTTTTGAAAATTTAAGTTCTAAGTGTGAAAAAGGTAAGCGGCCCAATTAACTTGATTACAAGGACTCGAATGACATAAAATAAAATGTTATATGTTAAAGTAGAATTATGATAAGTTGAATTACAAATTAATGAAGTGGGGTAAATTCTGAGAGGCTAAAAGTTTGAGCCAAATCCCTTAGACAACAAATTGTCTTCTAGGAAAGATCTTCATTTTAGCTTTGGGTGTTCTGAGCATATGGTTGAAGAGAAGAAGCCATTTTGGGTTGCTATTTCACTCCATCTTTTGGAGTTCTACTAGTTCATGTGAGAAGGAAGAAGAAATGGAAGAAAAAGGAAAGCTTGGTTGAAGTCTTCAAGAAAATAAGGTTAGGGCCGATGGGGGTTTAAAATAACAGGCGCGCGGGCCACGGAACCACAGGCCCAAATGCGGGCTTAAGAAGGGATTAAGACGGGGCCCTGAGTACGATGTTGGGCCCTTGATGGCGATCCCAGAGAATATAGGCCCCAGAAACAAGGGCCCGATTCACCTTGAAAGAGGCTGGTAATGTAATCAAAGAATTAGTATTTAAAGGAAAATGCCCGATCCTTCTGCCCCGATTAGGAAAACATATTATTTCCTAATTATTCTTATCAATTATCCCTTATTAATCAGTTTAAGATAAAGAAAGAAAATCTCTCACAAAATGGAGAGAGATAATGGCGTAATATCCAACTAGGAAAGTTATGTTATCCCTTATTGTCCCCGATTAACAATGGAAAATCTCTCACCTAATGGGAGAATATTGTATCATCCTCCAACTAGGAAATTTATCAATTATCCCTTATTAATCGGTTAACAATAAGAAAGAAAATCTCTCACCAAATAGAGGAAAAATATCGTATCATCTTTTGACTAAAGAAGAGTTATCGCTGATCATCCATTATAAATATCGGGTATTTAGTAGGTGAAGGTCTGGCATGAAAAATTCATTCCATAGCGGGTTGATCTTCCTCTTCCACAGGAAAAATTCGGCAGGCATGGGAGGCAAGCGAGCCCAGTAGATCCCTTTTTTGTATCTTGTTTTTGCAAAGGAGTCCAACGTGCGAAGTGGCTAGCGACGTGATTGAAACGCGCTCGGCTGTTCAGTTGAAGAGAGGCATTATCGATTTGGCGTGGTTTACACGGGGACGACGTTTACTTTCAAATAAAGTTGACCTCGGCGACTGATGGTATCAACTCGGAACACAAGTAGGAGCAATGCCAATCCTCCAAGGATGCAAGACCGTGACGGCGTGGGCGGGTGACCTCCCGGAGGCAGGTGGGGCGTGCGACGGCACGGCGGGATGACCTTGTCACTTGATAACACTTGTTGAAGAGTTGAACAACTCACGAACAATCTGTTTACTTTGAGGACGCTGATAGAAAGACCAAAAACCTATTGCAGGAAAAGCGACACCTTGACCCTCGTCGAAATGGATAGAAAGAAAACTAGCATACACCGGGAGAAAGATCGCCTGACCCTGGGGGATGCAGCGAGGAAGTGTGGGAGTAGAGGTTGAGGACATCAGTAATCGGCCACGCAGAGGAATGCGGTAAAGGCAGGAGCTCTCCATGGGCGCCTTAGTGCAATGAGGCGAATTTCCATTCACGAAGCGGGGTGATTACCTTTCCCCGCCGGCTGAAAATTCGAGAATGCCATAGGTGAGGCGTTCGACGAAACAAAAGACCTCACAAATAAGGCTAAAGCTCTTTCGAGAGGGTAGCGCACCTGAGGAGCCCGATGCTTTCAGTTCAGCAGCGTGGGAGGTCTTGCATGAGCCTAATATCATCTTGTAAGGGCTTAAAGAAGCTCGGGAGGGTCTTAGCGCCCGAGGCCCGATGGCTCGGTTCGGCGTCGTCTTAGCGGCGCAGGGCCCGATAGCTCGGCTGTAGAGCTTAGCAACTGAAGGGGTCTTAGGCGCTGGGAGCACGATGGCTCGATTCCGCGGGGAGGGATTATGGCGGGGCTAATGTCAGGCTGGAAGCTTGTGTGGAGGTCATTGCGCGAGCGCTGGCCGGCGGTCAGCGTGGAGGGTCTTGGCGCGCTGAAGCATGATGGCTTGACACCGCGGAAGCGCAAGCGACTCAGGAGAGGTCTTAGCGCGGGAGCCCGATGTGATTCCACGTGGGAGGGTCGCCCAGCGCCCGAAGCCTGATGGCTCGGCTGCGAGCTTAGGCTCGGGGGTCTTATCACCCGGGGAACCCGGTAGCTCTGACTCGCCTTGGGGAGGGTGGCGCCGGGCCCGGTATCACCGGCCTATAGAGATTAGCATTTCGGGAGGATCTTAGCACCCGGGGCACATGCTTCGATTGGCGTGGGAGATGCACCTTGGAACCCGATGCTTCGGCTGTGAGCTTAGAAGAAACTCAGGAGGTCTTGGTGCCGGGATTGGTGTTTGATGACGGCGCGAACCAGGGATAGTGGTGGAGACCCGGTAACTCGGTTAGCCCGGAGGGTCGCTTAGAGCTCGAAGCCCGATGCTTTCGGCTTGCGAGCTTAGTGCTTCGAGAGGGTCTTAGCGCTCGGAGCCCGGTAGCTCGATTGGCGGGAGGTCGCCGCGCGGGCGGTAACGACTGCGAGAGCTTGCATTTCAGAGGGTCTTAGCGCTGAGGCCCGATAGCTCGGTTCGCGCGGGAGGGTCCTCGGCCCGGAGCGCGTGTCGGTCAGCGGGGGTCGCCCGCGACTCCCAGAGCTGATGGCAGCTCGGCCTGGCAGAGGCTTGCGCGGCTCGAGAGGGTCTTAGCGCTAGGAGCCCGATGGCAGTTGGCGCGGGAGGGTTTTAGCTCCGGGGCCCGATGGCTCGACTGTGGAGCAACGGCTTAGGATGGGTCTTAAGCGGCGCCGGGGCCGGCCGCTCGGTTCGGTCTTAGCGCCGGGCCCGGTGGCTCGACTTCTGAGCTTGCGCGGCTCGGGAGCACCCCTGGGGGCCCGATAGCTCGCGGGAGGGTCTTGGGCGCCCGGGGCCCGGTGGCTCCCAGCTGCGGGGCTTAGCAGCTCGGGAGGGTCTTGGCGCCCAGGGGAGCCACGTAGCTCTCGGCTGTGGGGCCTTAACGACTCGGGTCTTGGAAACTGGGGCCCTGATGCCGGAGTTCACGGGAGATCTTGCGCCGGAACCCGGTGTGGATTTGTAGGAAGCAGCATTTCGGGAGGCCTCGGCGCTGGGAGCCCGATAGCTCGGTTTGCGAAGCAATAGATCGAGGCCTCGGCACCTGAGGCCACATGGCTCCCGGTTTGCGGGGCTTCGATGGCTCGGGAAGGCCTCGGCGCCCAGAGCCTAGTAGCTCGGTTGCAAAGCAACGGCTGGGGGAGGCCCTGCCCGGGGCCTAAGGCTGAATTTTGGAAAGCTTAACGGCTCGTGAAGGCCTTAGCGCCCACGCAAGCCTCGTAGCTGGTTGCGAGAGCTTAACGATGAGAGGCCTTGGCGCCTAGGAGCCCGGTAACAATTTGCGGGCTTAATATCTTGAAGCCCTGGCGCCTAGGAGCCTTGTGGCTCGGTTGCGAGTTTATGACTCGGGAGAGGCCTTAGCGTCCGGAGCCCTAGCGGCTCCGGTTGAGGAGTTTGCGGCTGGGGAGGCCTCGGTGCCCGAAGCCTTGCAGCTTGGTTTTTGAGTTTAACAACTTCGGGGAAGGCTTTAGCGCCCACGAGCCACAGCCAGCCGGTTTCCGAGCAACGGCTCAGGAACCGACCTTGTAGCCTAAGACCACTAATGCTTCTGATTTTTAGCACAAGTACTTTCCAAAGGCGCGACCTTCTTTACGACATTGCTTCGATTTTGGGGCTAAATAGCTGAACCCGGGAACGAAACACCTCAATTTAGCGAAACAATATTAATCAACAAATCCTGGAGTATGTGACCAAAAGTCAATGCGTAACAATACAGCGCACCTACCCTTTAGCTGAGCTTGAGGGCGATTGATGGGGTTTAAAATAATAGGCGCACAGGCCGAGAACACGAGCCCAAATGTCAGGCTTAAGAAGGGATTAAGAAGCAGGCCTAGTACTAGTGTTGGGCCCATGATGACATCCCCTAAATATAGGCTCAAAACAAGGGCCCAATTCACCCCTTCAAAAGAAATTTGGTAATGTAATCAAGAATTACGTATTAAAAAGAAAAATACTGATCTCCACCAATTAGGAAAACAATGGCTACAATTATTGCCATCAATTTCTATCCTTTATTAATCGGTTTACGATAAGAGAGAAAATCTCTTGAATGGGAGGAATATCGTATCATAAATAACTAGGAAAGTTATCAATTATCCCTTATTAATTGGTTAACAATAAGGAAAGAAAATCTCTCACCCAATGGGAGAAATATTCGTATCATCATCCAACTAGGAAAGTTATCATGATCATCCATTATAAATACCAGGCCACCCCATCGGTGAAGGTTACGCATAGAAAATTCATTCCCTAAGTAGTTGATCCTCTCTTCCCCTGGAAAGAATTGACTTAGGCATTGGAGAGGCAACGGGCGAGCCCCGCCGATCCTTTTTGTTTCTTGTTTTTGCAGAGGAGTCCAACGTACAGAGTCAGCGGATCGGCCCAGCAATTCAAGCACGCTCCAACCCAGTTCCGGTTGAAAAAGCATCATCAGAAACTATCCTAACTCCCTCCTTGTCTATGTTTATGTTAGGAAAAACCCTACATTTTTCCATGTTAGGGATCTTTTGTTGGTTTGAGTTTGGGTTTTGATATTTGTTTTGACCTTGTTTTGTTTCTCAGATTTGGGATTGTCCCGCTAAAAAAGGGGCAAAATGTGATTTTCTCGTGCAAGCCCACTGAAGGTATTGTCCGTCTACTAAAACCCAAGACCATCTCTCCGACCATTGTCCGATCTACTGAAGTGGGAGGGATGCTTCGCCTAGGCGAACCCGTCTTCTTGGCAGGCTTTACTCTTGCCTCTTCTCTGCTTGTTTTTCTTTCTATTTTTATAAAGCCTAAATGAATGTTATACATACTAGTGTAAAAAGCTCTAAAACACATATAATTGTAGGCTTACTTAAGACTGAATAGTGAATGAATAAGCACATCTGTTAAGTGCTTCGACACTCCTATCTAGTGCGACGACACTTTTGTTTCTCGCGTATGTGCACGTATGATTAAGCAGGCTACTTTAACTCCCGGGAGCCTGTGTTGCAAGCATGTTCCATTTAGGGCTTTGACACTTTTAGCCTGGGGAGTTAGGTTCACACTCAGAAGCCAGGAGGCCCACAGGGTATTGCCAGCGCCTCAATTCACTTGCTGCCTGGCAACTCACGAGCCCCAAGGATGAGGAGTGGGGAGCACTTCTCACTACCAACCAAGCTAGTAGCTCAGCTGGTAGAGAGTGCTCCCCCACTTCTATAAGAGTCCCTTGGGTCGTGGGTTCGAGCTCACCCGAGGCGAAAGAAAAGGCTAGCTCGGGACCTCGCGAAACAAGCACTCTAAGTGGAGCGCTCCCACCTGAAGGTACCCCGAGGGGTCGAAGGGTGTGGACCCCACAAAAGGCTTTTATTGTGGGAGACCCAAACCTCTTAGGGGTCTCACTTACAGAACAGTTAAGAATGCGACTCACAAAAACAGCTCTGCTGCAGCCGAATCTGAGGCAGCAGCGGACTCTATATAATGGGAGCATTCTCACTACCAACCGGAGCTAGTAGCTTCAGCTTGGTAGCGCAGAGTGCCCCCACTTCTCTATAAGGAGTCCCTGGGTCGTGTCTCAGCCTCACGAGGCGAAAGAAAAGGCCACGGGGACTGACGAACAGCACTCTATGAGTGGGCTCCCACCTGGGTGCGGGCACTCCCCGAGGGGTCACCAAGGGGTGGACCCCACACAGGGGGCATGCTTTTATTAGGTTCATTCTTTCTCGTGACTCTCGTGGTACTGTGGGAGCTCACCCAGTAGCATACAGTCCCAACCGTCTTTTTCTCGGCTCCATGAGAGAAGCCGAACATGCGCAGCGACTTTTATAGCAGCAGGAGCACTTCACCACCAACCGAGCTAGTAGTCACTTGGTAGTGAGAGTGCTCCCATTGCTATAAGAGTCCCTTTTGCGCATGGGTTCGAGCCTCACTCTGAGGCAAGCTAAAAAGGCCATTGACCCGCGAAACAAGATCTATGAGCTGGCTCCCACCGGGCGGGCACCCGAGGGGTCACGAAGGGTGTGGACCCCACAATAAAAGTGTTAATAAATATAAGAGTCCCTTTGGTAGTGAGAGTGCTCCCCATTGCTATAAGAGTCCCTTCGCGCATGGGTTCGAGCTCACGAGGCGAAAAGGCCAGCGCTAAATCTGGCGAAACAAAGATCTATGAGTGGGCTCCCACCTGAAGGGTACCCTGAGGAATCACGAAGGGTGTGGACCCATTAAGTATTGTAATCGCACCTTCAGTACTTATCAGGTCGCATTCCTCATTCATTGTTACTCGGGTTCATGCAAGCAAATATTTATATGATACATCTTTAACAACGAAATATATGAAAACAAAGTAATCAACTCGATGCTAAGGCATATCTCGCCAGATTGCACTCATGGGTACCTTCTCGTAAAGAGATTTTTGTTATGTAATTCCTAATTTCCGAGATATGAATACTCTGATATGTGAATTATTTTAAATGTATATTGTAATTGAGGACTTGGTCATATCTGTTATTTGTTTTCCCACTAAGCTATAAGCTTAGCACGGGTGTTTCATCCGTGTAGATACTAAAGAGGTCGTTAGAGACATCTCGCACTCGCCAAGGCCAACACAGCATTAGGAGTGCTTCTGATGTAGGTCCTTGAATTGTTTTTGTTGTAATAAAATGTAAATGTAATATTTTGGAGATAGTGCAACTTGTGTAAATACAAGTAGTTAGACTCAAGCATATATGTACAGGACAATTTAAACACCACTATGGTGGTAGTTTTACAAGTTTATGTCTTCATGAATATATACTTGAAATTGGTTCACTAATGTCAGGTTAATAGTTCTCTATTATGTGTAAACGTCCCTTCACTTTACGCGGTCGGGGGAAGGGGCGTTACTGTATATATATATATATTCTCACATTTATAGAGAATATGATGTCATTGAATTATGGAATGCGGTATTAATGAAAGATTTTAAATAATTTGAAAGATATGAAATGACAAATGCATTTTGTACAATTTTCAAAATTGTGTGAGAAAAAAAAGTGTAGTTTTTGGATTTTTTATTTTTATTTTTTAGTTTCTAACAAAATCAATATTTGGAGTCTCCCATTTAGTGAGAATTTGGTGTGCCAAATATCATTTATGCTCTTTATTTTTTGTTTTTTTAAAGAATAATATTTTTGATTCAAACTACCAATACATTCCTTGTGAACAAAGAATCAAATTCGTTAAAACCTCTAAAGGATGATACAGTTTTTAAGTTAATAACATAATTAATTAGTTGAAAACATACACATTTGATAGTTTTATGATGACTGAAATACCTATGACTTCAGTTCTGTAGCATATTAATAATTATGATTTGATTTGATATCTCTATCTGTCTGATCAATATGTTTTGTCGTTCAAATCACCTACACACATGAAAGCATCGCAACAAAACAACGAAAACCAAATCGTCGTACTAATAAGATACAAAACACACGCCGCACAAGACGATAATAAAAATTAAAAATTTCGATTTTTGAAAAAGAACCACCACTTTATTGAGAGAAAAAGGTAGAAAGAGATGTAGAAAGGGTGGTTTCAGGTTAAAAATGACAAAAAAATTATCCTTCCTTACTTAAGAAAAAAGAGGCTAGAAACAACAATTGAGAAAAAAAATGAGAGGAGGCTTATGCTCTTTATTTTTTTGGTGACTATAGAATTAACATTTCATGCCAAATTTAAATCTACAGTGAGTATTATGCCCTTCAAATGCATCTCAAAGCTTCTTTCTTCTTTTCTACTTTTCCAGAGTTGCTAATTAAAAATTTTATTGTTATTGTTATTATTATTATTATTACTATTGTGAATAATAGTATTACATACTTTTCAAAATATGGAAGTGATAAAAATATATAAAAATGCATATGCTAAAATAAGGGGAAGGTAAAACGATATGAATTGTTGATGGCAAATGGGTTCTATTCGAGTTCAATTTGGGTACAGACCATAAACACTGTTGGGCTATGAAGGTGGGTTGAGCCCCATGAGAAATATATACGCCTAAGACAAGTTAGGTTAAATGGGCCTCTTTTTTCTTTTTTTTCTTTTTTTTTTTCGGTCGCTTTCGCTAAGGCCAATTTGAATATTAACTTCAGCTCCACAAGCATCAAAATTTTAACGAAGAGAGAAATTCAAAATTATGAACGGTTGTAAACAGATCCGCTAGTCAGCACTCTTTCACTTGTGATTGCCAAAAAATGGGAAGAAAATTGGATAGATGAGGATCTAAGATTTTTTTTTTAAATAAATAAATAATTATAAAAAAATTTTAAATTTTTTTATTTATCAAATTAATTATTTCAATTATTTTTGTTGTTTTAATTTTCCCCCACTCCTTCCTTTGTTTCTTTTTTCAAGCCCTTGTTCGTTATAAAGAAAGAATGATTTTTGTTAATTCTTGACTTAAAATCACTCATTCCATCGTTATACTTTGTTTGCCTTTGTTTTTTCATGTTTTATAGCCGATTTGTTACGGTGAGTAGTTGTGCTATCAACGATTAGTTTTTTCGTGAGTTTTCGCGTTAGTTGTTCAGATGGTAAAGCTCGTCATTAGATCCAATCCTATTCACCAGTATGTTGTAGATCTAGAATATTAAGTATTCAAAGCATTTTTGGATTATCAAATATGTATGTAGGTCTTGAGCTTATAATTTTTGCTATTAACTTTGATACTGCATTATTCTCTAAAGTTTTAAGCACTTTTGATTATGTGTTTGTGTGGATTATATTGCTAATGTGAATCAATAAATTTATTTCTTTAAAAAAAAAATACCCGTAATTACCTAATATATTGATTTTATTATAAATTTGGCTTTTAAATGGTAAAAAATGTCAAATAAACTAATTGTCGTTACAGGTGTGATTAAATTGTATAATTTATACAAAGTACCAATGGATGTTTAAAATTTTTATGAAGAGATATTTCACCGACAGGTGAAAACAGTCCCAAGTGGTGTCTCATACTTGAAGAATACTTTCGTCTGAAAATATCAAATTCATCCAAACATCATCTTCATAATTTGCGAAGGAAACTCAAACATCAAAAAGTAAAAAAATAATTAAAGAAAAAAAAAACTAAGATTAAGGTGTACGGTTACTGGGAAAATGCACGCATCAAACTCTTTGAAGCTCAATAAATAATAACAATGCAACTGTAATTTCAAAATGACGTCACCAAGGAATGTGAAACTGAGTAAAAGCCATTGAAACTCATAAAAAAATATTAGTAATCTCATAATCCAATTTTAAAGTTAACTCAACATTTTACAAAAAAGAGTTAATTATGTGTATGCCATTACATCCGAACAAGAATTGGCTCTAATTTAAAATTTATTCAGACGTCTCATATTCTTAAAAAAGTGATTTAATTGGTGGGATTTGATACAATACTCATAAAAAATCGATGATATTAATATTCAAATGTTTTCTTAATAAATCTTCAATTTACTAGCCAAAAACAATAAATCTATTATATTCCAAAAATAATTTTAATTTTGAGAGAAATACCTTGCAGTGTATCTCCACGTTAAAAAATGTGTTCCATGTGAAAAATAAATAAATATGCAGGAAGGATATCTCATTAATCCTATTTTAAATATTTAATTTCATTTTATATTTATTTTTAAATTTATTTAATTCATATATATATATATATATATATATATATATATATATATATATATATATATATATATATTATAAAAACAAAGTTGTAGTAGTTTATAAACTAAATTATCATTATATTTTAAATAATTTACTACTTAAACTAGTGTTAATAACAAATTATTGCTTAAAAAATACTAACAATATACACTTATTTATTTCTGATTATATCTTCAAGTAAGATGAATTTTCAAAATAAATATGGTATTTCATTATTACACTATTAAGATGCAATTTTTGGAAAAAAAATATTTTTATTCCAAATATAAATGAAATTTACATTACTAACATTCTAAAAATAATAATTAATAGAAGATAATAACTCAAGCAACGATGATGTACATCTTTTTAATGTAAAGTTACAAGTTATTATTGGATATAATGAGAATGAAGATGAAGATTAGAGGTATATGAAATTTCATTTGAAACTTTGAAGTTTTTTTTAGAGATGTTATTAAATTGTTACTTTATTTGTTTTGTACTATTTAGTTACTTAGTTTGATAATTTGAATATAGCAATGCTCCATTATATATTTATTTAAGTTTGTGTAATGTTATTATATTGTTTAGATTCAATTATTTTATATATTAATTATTTATTTATATTTGAAGAATAATATAATTTGTAAATTTTTTTTTTTTTACCATTTTTAAGGTTTTGGTCCGTAACCAGAATGAGTTGGGTTGGGCTGGGTTAGTCAAAAGCTAGCTCGAATAGAAAATGACTAGATTAGCCCAACACATATTGACCTGCGGCCCGAAATAAGTCGGGTTAGCTCCATTTATCATCTCTCTAATATATATATATATATATATATATATATATATATATATATATATATATATATATATACTATTATACCATTATATTCTCATTTATCTTTGTAAAGTAAAAGATGAATATCTTTCTTAAAAATAAAAACAAAATACTTTATATATTTTATATTTTTATTTTGTTATACTATTAAATAAACACATATTAAAATTTATCTTATATATTTTATATATTTTAAAACACATATTATATATATATATATATACACACACACATGTGAACAATGGATATGGTATCCTTAATAACATAAAATATTTTTACCTTAATGAAATAGAATGAATTTGATATTTACTAAATATGAAAGTGAAATATAATTTTAAATATAAGTAAAATTAAATTTCTATAGATATGTAAAAAGGAAACTATATATATATTACTCTCGTTTATTTTTGTAAAGTAAGAGATGACTATATACTTTATATTTTGTATATTTTGTTATACTATTAAATAATCACATATTAAAATTTATCTTAGTCATAATATACATGATAAATAGTTAATAATAATTGTATATATATATATATATATATATATATATATTATTTCTTTGTATTATTAATTAAATAATTTTTTTATTTTTAGTCATTTTTAATCCTCATCCTATTAATATTTAAATTAATATTATAATATATTATAAATAATTGAAAAGTGGTTATAAATATTTATTGATAGTTTTCTTCCATTTTTACTAATTTTTATTGTCCCTGTAAAGTAGAAGAATAAATTTCCTTTTAAAAACTAAAAACCAATATACTTTAATATATTAATCTTTTTTGTCATATTGTTTCTATCAATATTAAATTAATATTGCAATATGTATTATAAATGATTGTAAATAATCATATATATTTGTTTATATTTTTATACCATATTTTATTTAAAATAAATCCTTGTAAAGTAAAAATAATGACTATCCTTTAAAAACAATCTTTTGAGATCATGATAACTCCAATGCTTTTAATTGGAATAACTTTTATTGAATACTTTTATATCTATTTAAATTGTTAAATATAAGAAAAAAATTTATTAGTTTTTTTGAACTCATTTAATTGTATGTTTTTTTTTATAATTTTTTGAACTTTCTATTATCTTATTATACACATCAACCAATATGTCTTGGGACCATTCGGGTTGATGATATTAGGAATTTAAAGCATGACAATGGAAAAAAAACTCCAAGAAGATAATAATTACAAAGAGTATTTGATGAGTTCCGAGGTTCAAACTTTATACTTTAGACTAATATGCATTATATATATATATATATATATATATATATATATATATATATATATATATATATATATATATATATATATATATATATATATATAATAAAATAAATGTTTAACTATTATTTTAGAAAATAAATAGAAATTTACCATATTTATAAAATTAAGATATTTTTATTTTATTTAAATATTTTATATGGAATATAGAATAAAATTTATTTATAATTCCAAACTCACTACATATTGTCTTAAATTAAGAAAATACTAATATACTGAACACACATTTGTTATTAAAATTTTCTTAAAGATCATTATTATTTTTAATATTAAGTCTTTGATTTATTTCAATGTATTTTATAACCAATCAATAATTAGTCTTAAGTTATAATATTTAGTAAAAAATTAGAATCAATGACTAGTTTAGACTCGTCCTAAAAACTTTAGACACAAAAAACTAAATTTTTTTATAGTGGCGTGCTTGTCTTCAACCCTAGCAATGGAGAACACATGACTCTCCTACCTACAAATCATTGGCGTTGTATGCGTGAGGCATGTCTGTTGTATATGTTTGTATTTAACATTATTTTTCATAGGTAAATTAATTTCTTTCTCCTTAATTTTGTAGAACTTTATTAGTTCTGTAGTTGTTGTTTTGTTGGGCCTCTGTGGGGTAGTTTCAGTGGAAAGGCTGAATTGAAAGCTGATTAGAGTTTGGATCCCTGTTAACATAATCTTCATCAAAATGCTTGGATCAGACATCTATAGGTACGTTACCAACTGAATTTAATAGTCCTTTTATGAGCCAATTGGATATTGATTTAATTTGGAAAAGAATTTATGATGAGAAAATAATGGTTTAGAGATCGTGAATAAGAGATTATCTTCATATGAAACCGAATATGATAAGATTCCACTATTCGTTCAAGGAACTTTAATATTTTCTGATGAATTTTTCAGTTTGAAATACATAAATATTGCAATGGTGACGATTTTGTAGAAATACATAAATCAGCATTTCTACTTCTTTAATCAGTGAAGCTATATATGACTAAAAGATATATCTTTCCAGTATTTGATTTGCTTGGTTCTAATTAAGTTCTTTTATTTTGCTAATGAAATTTTCATTTGTGAGTTAATTTTATAATAAATATACAATCCAATAACGAAATACCATTAAACTTCAATCTCATGCCTTTTGTTTTTACAACTTCAATTGATTATTTGCTCCTGTTTTGCAGTCTGGAAATATTTGTCATATTCTTCAAAATCGTCAGCCTTTCCACTGACAAATAGTGTTAAATACAAACATATACGTACAACAGACATGCCTCACGCACACTACAGATGCCATTAAAGCCTGCTGGTAAAGGATTAGAATGGTAGAGTGGGTTTGTGAGAGGTTCCGGTTTAATTCACAATAAGAATAGAAGGGGGAAAAAGAAAAGGTTGTAAAGATTGGTTGCTAATAAAATCAGAACAGATATAGAATAGGAAAAATTTCCCTGAAGCATTAATACTCATATTTGGCGAAATGTACCTGATAAAACATCAAAGATATTCCTGCATTGAAACCATAACTCGATAGCAACATTTTATTTAGCAGTATCATGCTGCAAGAGGAAATGTAGTAAGCTGTTCCAGATAGTAGAGGCCGAGATTTTCTTCCCAATCCATGTTCATGCTTTTCACCCCCATCAATTAGGATATTTATAGTGTCAACAGAAGGTGCTCGAGTCCCCTTAAAATACCTGCATGAGTTATGTCAAAAGTTTTACGAGTCAGTTAAGGATCAGAAATATGCATCCAATTTTGCAGTGAACTTAAATTATTGTTGCTTTTCCTCACAAATTCCAACTTTACAATCACTTTATTCTAGGTGGAGTTTTTATGTATTAATTGTCTAAATGCCAATATATCAGTCAGATACTAGAGAGGCATTTAGAATCCTTAAAAAGTTGCTAGAGGCCGCTTGGAAGTAAAAGAAAGAAATATCCAAAGATTAATAATAAATCAGAAAAAAATCAAATTCAAGTGCGCTGTTTATATACAACCAATCATTCCTGCTCTCTGAAATTTGAAGAAACCAAACAGTAAAACTTGGCAATTGCATTCTGAAAATATAAATAATGATATGATGATAAATATTCATGTGAAAATGCAAACTGAAAATTTTTTTTAACATGCAAGAAGAAGATTAACAAGTTAAACTTGCATATGGGAAAATAGTTAGACAATTCAAAGGTGATTAGATGATACAAGTGTGATTGAGAAAATCACTAGCAAGATGAGAAGATTGACATGTTAAACCTTGTTGCTCTACGTTCTTCATTCATTGCAATATTGCTAATCGACCCGTTTCCTTGCTTCCGCAGACCATCAAAGATCTTATACACTTCATTAACTCTTTCATGAAATGTGACTTTCCCATTTAAGGAACTTAGCTCTGATTCTTTGTAATCACTGTAGATATCCATGATTTGTTTGAAATCGGATGTCATGGCATGGACCTGCATTTGAGAGTTAAAAAGACAAGCTTAATATGAGGAGTGTTCGGACACTCAAACTGACAGCTACGCACAAGTTCTAGAGAGACAAGAGATAGAACTTGTCAATCTGTTAAGCAACTGTTTTTATTGTGATGCACACATAATGAAGGCTAATACTCTTTTTGAATGAGCAACACAATGCATGTCAAATTTATCATAAAAGTTTCCTAGATTCATTTGTAGATAATTGTTTAGAAATTTATGAGATGAATTTGTTCCATTTTGGTTTCAATAGCAAAAAGGAGGCCATTTCAAAGTGATACATAACGGAACCATTTCTATCGCATATGTACTACTTCCATTGACCAAACTGCATGCTAATATGATGTAAACTTACACTTAAATTATGCCACACACTCGAAACAATTGTCTTAGTTGATTAATGAAAGAAAATTTCCAAACCTTGTTAATTATACTTAAACTTCAAGTTTCTTGAATTCTCTTGTTTTTTCCCCACTTTTTAATATGTAAATAATTTTAATAAATACTTCTCAACAAATATTTTCAACCATTTTTATATAAATTGTATCTGATGAAGATGGAGAAAAACTAAAAGGAAAATTTTAAAATTACCTCTATTAAGAAAAATACATTTAGAAAAATGTCATAGAATTGAAAATAGTATTGAAAGGATCTTCAAAAGGGTTTGCGAATGAAAAAATCGTTAAAAGAAAAAAAAAAGAGATGTGACTTGATTTTAGAAGCAAATTAAGAAAATTTAAACTATTAAAGTTTCAATCTAAGTCTCACAGTTGAGAAAGTAGGCCCCTTTTTTAGAGGTGAATATTTTGTCTCCATATCCCAAATAAAACAACAAAGATTGAATCAATGCCAAATCTGTCTCAGTATTTCATAAGCATTTCATATGCGAAGCCAAATAACTAGACTTTAAACAAACAAGATCTCAGCTACTCATCCAAAAAAAACACACACACACACACAATTTGAACAACTCAATGTGCTCACTACAGTAACAAACTTTTTGCAGCTTTTAACATCCATGCAGGAAAAATAAAACCTATTAGCTAAAAATGAAAGGCTTAACCAAGAGAGAACTGATATTAGCTTGTTCGTACCTACTGAATTTCCGAAGAATCGCCAGCTTTTATATGTTTTTTTCAGAATAGAAAAAATTAAAAATCAAACATGTTCTCAATAATTTCGTTATTCTCTTTGTTTTTTATAACAAAAAATAATTTTAAAAAATAGAAACGAAAGAAACCCTTAGAATTTGTAACTATTCATTTATTCTAAACTAATTGTTTTGCTTTTTAAACCCGAATTGCCAGTGGGCCTTGCATGAGTCAATAATTCGTAACCCACCTTGAATTGAGTTGGCAAGTTTGGATATTTTGACAGGCGAGCTTCACATGTTGTTTACCTTTGAGCCTGCCTGATTGCATCTTTAAATTCAATAAATATATATATTTTTTAAATACCTACGAAGGTTAAATGAATAATTCAACACATAGAATGATGATAACCACAAATTTCCACATTTATTTATAGGACTTTCTAGTTAATCATTTTAGCAAGCCTTAGTTGAAACCTTACAAGGAAAAGTTTGTGGGAAAAAACCTTAGTAAAGGAAAAAAATGCAATAGTGTTTTAATGTTTTTAGATTATTATTGTTTTTAAAAAAAAAACTTATTAGCAAAACCTAATGGTTAGAACATAGAGGAAAGATATTGTTTTTCTCCCTTATAAGTCAACATAATTTTTGGACTTTCTTGAAAGCTTTAATTGGTGTTATTCGTACACTTCGCGGTTGCAATAATCAAGGGTTTTATTAGTAATATGCTAGATTATCATTTGATTTCATTTTTGTCGGATATTAATCTCACAAATTTTCTCATACTAATATAAATAGAAGAACTTTGATGAAATGTGCTTTGATTTATGTTAACACAACATTTATTTTCGTATAATATTGTTGGATTGTACTCTTTTTTTACAATTAAACATTTTAATTACAATGTTGGGACTCAAGGACCCCTCCTCTCTCTAAGGCCTATATTTTTGAAAAGTTGAGCACTCTACAACATAAGTTAAACATGACAAACAATTTGATTGTAAGAATGTCAAGCTATAAATTTTAATCATCCTAATTATTTGAAGAGGTGACAACTAACAAATATTTTTGAATTATTTCATGAGGCAAATACTACTAGTTATATGATGAATCTCCACTATATAACAATACTGTCATATGTAAGAAAGAGGTGACAACTAACACATATTTTTGAATTGTTTCATGAGGTAACTACTATTAGTAATATGATGAATCTCCATGCATGATATAACAATATTGTCATGTGTAAATATATAATCAATGTGAGATTAGACTTTCTATGGTGTAAAGGGCTGAAGGTAGAATTTAACCTCTAAAGACTAAACCTAAGCCAACATTTATTTAATCCCAGATATTCAACCCGAACTTAACCTAAATCTAGTAAATATCAAATTGGCCAGTGTAATTAAATCATACTAGTCCAAATTGAATTGAATTTAACATTTTAAAGATGATGATTTAAAATTTATTTTCTCAAGTATTTATACCAAAATTTAAATAATAAAAAGATAATATTTCAAGATAACAAAATAAAGTATAATATAAGCTATACATTATAAACATTTTCTATAAAAAAATTAAAACAACATAATGTACATCATTACATTTAAAAAATACAGACTACACAAATCAAAGAAAGATTAAACCATGTAAACTAAAATTGAGTTGGGATCAGAAGAACCAACTATAACTTACCATCCCAATTACAATCAGTGATTGCTCATTACGACTCAGGGACAAATTTTCCATCCTTACGATACATAAATTAACTTTATGTGAATAGTAAATAATAGATAATCTTATCAATGTCTTAAAAATCGGATCGAGACAATTTATCTATCCTTAAGGAGACAAATCCCATGTGAATAGTAAAATAATAGATCATCTTCATCTTACCCAGAACTTTGTAGAGGGTCTTGGAGTGTAACACAACATAAGAGGGAGGATGGGAATCACCAAATCTTTCTTCATCAAAATCTTAGAAGCAAACCTCGTCTCGATCTCTCAAGCTCCCGCCCTCTTTAAATTCCGGACACTGAGAATTGGGAAGACTAAAATCCGTTGCTTCCTCAATATCTTCATCAGGCTAAATTGGTAAACGAAAGAAAAGAGTGGAGTTCATGAAAAGAAAGCTGAAAAGAAAATCTTTGAGATTGAATTTATTAACTATGAGCAGGAGAAATGGATTACCTGCCATAGTTGCAACAAACGGCAAAACAAAAAGTCTATTATCATAACCAAGCAAAAAAGCTTGCCTGCCCAACTACCACATGAAAGGTACCTGATAATCCAATTATAAGTCATCGCTTGAATCCATGCTCGCTTCTCAATTTTCTTTGTAATTTCTCATAAATACGAAATATTGAGACAGTTTTATCTATATTAAAAAAAAAAAAAAAACCTATTACATGATGCAAAGAAGCCATGTTCATTTGATATTCTTTTACAGTTCTACATGAATTTTGAAGAATCTAATGATGAGGAGAATTGTTTGGTCATCATCTTTCATTTTCCTCTTTCCTTCTATAAGTTTTTTTTTTCCTTTTTGGGTAATTCAAACTTTCTTTCTTCATAGAAGAATCTTAATTATGACATTCAGACCTTAGGGTTTTGAGTCCTCAGATACTCCCCCTTACTTCACATTGCTTATATTCCATTTCGGGTCACCTTCATTTTCATGTGTGATCACATAAATTTTCAATGATAGTTATGAAAAAGTTGTTACCTTTAATCATGTTGTATGACACAAAAATCTCCACGCTTTTCCTTTTGGTTATTTTAATAAGAAAAAGATAGTTTGACAAACATTTTATTTGTGAATCATACTTTCGTGAAGGTGAATGGGATGAAGATGAGGAAAGATATCGATCGAACGACACAAGAAAGTCGACAACAACAACAATAGCCAACCCGCATCACTGTAGAACTCAAATAAAACACCATCAAGAACCATTTTAATGCTACAAAGAGAAGGTAGAATTCAAGAAAAAAGAGCAACAAGGATTGTGAAACCCCAGAAAATCCAAGATTTTGGATAAAGGGTAAAATAGTAATTTCAAAGTTGAAATCCGGGGGGACCTTTTCGATCTCGATGACGAAACCACTTCCATTGAAATCGTCCCTCGCGAATTTAGCTACCACGTCGAATTTCGTTGATTCCGAGGCGGTCAGATTTCACGCGCCAAGCGTGGTGCCTGGATGACATGACAAGGTTGGGGGATGCCACATGGCACCATAAGAGTAACACTTGGTGAATGAAGGAACGGCTCACCAGCCATGTGGAATGAATCCCATGACTCACATTGAGCCATGTGGGTGATGATGTCATAAAAAGAAAATAAAAAGAAATAAGGAATAAGGATGGAAATTGATAGCCACACAAATGGTTTGAGGAAATGGGGAGGAAATTTCCTTCTTTTGACTGAATGAGTGGTTGCTCCAAAAAGGGAGAGAAAATGACCAAAGGAGAAGAGAAAATGAGGAGAAAATGAAAGGAAAATGAGATGAGAAAAGAGAAAAAGAAGAAAAACAAAAAGGAAAGAAAGGAAAGAAAAGAAGGAACAAAGAGGAAAACAATTCGTAGAGAGAAAAGGGAGGAAAATGAGAAAGGAGGAAAGAGAAAGGAAGGATTTTTCCGGCTTTCGGGCGGTCGCAGTTCGACAGCCAATGAGGATTGTTGGTGCACGCAAAGTGGGATCTAATGCGGTGACTATAAAAGTCGAGTTTTGACAAACTCCAAGAGGTAGGGTATTTTCCTACTTGGTTTACTTTTAGCCTAAAGGCTTTATAATGGTAGGGGTTGCTTATGAGAGCCATGTAAATTAGTTCCAAGCTTTGGGATTAAAGGGTATGGATTTCATGACCGGTAATCCATTACGAAATACCGACCGCGGAGAGTTAGTGGTTCACTAGAAACTGAAGTGCTCTCTAGATGTTTCGTGGGTTTGTGGTTGTGGTAATAATAATGCTTGGAACCAAATAGGTTCATGTTTGTGAAGGGACGGTGAGGTGCCCTGTTGAATGGTCCAAATTTTGAGACCTAGGTACGTGTTATGGTTTGAGTGAATAACATGCAGTGTGTGGAAATGAGATATTGATGCATGCTATTTGATGTATTAACATGGTTTGCATGGAGGTAGATTATATGTAAAAATTATAATTGTCCATGGTGTGTAAATGTTTCATGTAGTGCTCATTCATGCATGTAACATGAGGAAAATGCATTGGCATCATGCATTACATATGCACAAATACATCGCGGGCCGCCCGTGTGGGTGTAGGTAAGGTTTATTCACCTAGCATTGGTGAACGGGTCGTGAACTCAGGAAAAATGGGAAAGTCCAAGGTAGAGATTCACGAAAGTGTGTAAATGATCAAAATGATAAATTACATGTTTTGGGTTTAGAGCAAGTTGGGTAGATCCCCGTGGTGAAAGTCCCAAATGTTATTCATTGCTAGACATGAATCCCGGTATGTATGTAAGTTCGCGAAAACAAGCTGAAAAAGGCGTGCGGGCGCTCCCGCGTGTAAACCCGAAAATCAAGTGGGCCCACAAAAAGAAAGGAAAAAGAATTTGATAATTTTGCACTGAGGGTCTCCAATGGTTTAGCTGCTATGTGTGACCGGGGTTTTATTCACACTTGCACATAAAAGTGCGAGGGAGTCTGCCGAGACTCGGGTCGTGATCATGAGGGGTTGCATCTCATGCATGATAGACATTTCATATAATAGTAAATAATTTATATGGAATGCATTGATTGTTTATATATTACATACATTTAGGTGGGAGTAACCTCAGAGGAAAACCCTTCTACCGGCTTTGCTCACCCCGTCGTGGGACCCCCTTTCAGGTACAGGGACTATCCAGGGAGACAGCACTCAGTAGAGGTAGCTTTTGAGAAGAAGCTCTAAATGTACGGAGTAAATATTTTGTAAATATGTATAAATCTTTAGAGAATGCATGGAAACCAAGAGAATATAGTTTATTATTTTTTATATGATGTGTAGGCCCAAGTGGCCGCTGGTATAGATGTATGGGTCTCATGACATGAGACATGTAGATTTCCCGCGGTTGACTGCAGAACAACTGACACCAAAAAAAGTATTTTGGGGCCACATAAGATGACTAAAGCCCCGATTTACTCTCCTCCAAGACTATATCAAGAGCAATAAACTAGACCACAAATGGACCACTCGCTACCCTAAGTCAAGGCCACACACCCACACCTCCACCATCTCGAGACCAATTCCCACTACCACCGTGATTCTCCAAGAATTGTTCCTGAATCAACAATCGTCCATGATTCTTCCATCCCACTTCACTCTACATGTGCTGAAGAGTTACTATTCATGCAAACCCATTTCCAAGTAATTTTTCTGCAAAGAAGAATCCAATTACTTCCGGGCAACCCCGAGAACATTAGTTTTAAGGAGTAGAAGAAACTCAGAAAGTATGTGGGCTTTGGATGCTTTTGATTCGTTCGAAGAAAAGGCTCCATCTCCATCATCAACAACCCATCTTTACTCAGATGTTTATATATCCAATCTGTTGAATGGAACTTCAACTCCACCATCGACTTCCATTAATGATCAGTTTTACAGCTATAATGTTAATCCAATGAACATGGAGTTTCTCACAGATCAACCATCTTCAAGTGGAAAGAGAGAGATGGATCTGATAGAGATGCTCTCTTGCTCTCGGTTCTGCAAGCAGGGCAGTGGCAAGAATTTGTAGTATATATATTTTGTATTGACGTAGAAACTGTTGGAAGGGGGTATATATTGTGCTTCATTGGTGAGTTCTAAACTGTGAATAAAGGGTTTGGGCCTTAATTTATTGGTTTTGTCTTCTTTTTTCTTTTAATAGCGTGGCTCATTTTTCTATTGACAAAACGTTTGATTGGCATTCATATATTTTATTGTTATAAACGTATTCCTAATTTTGATGAAGGTTTTCTTATCCACTTATTTGACTTTAAAATAATCACATAAAAATTTAATTAATTAGTATTAGCTCAAATTTTAATATATGCTAGGAATCTTTTAGTGCTGACCGAAATTAACCCATTCTAATTTGTGTTTCTCTGGATTAATCATACTAATTACCAGGGGCTGGATCTAACGTGGTGTAGTCTAGTGGGGGCATTTGCCCCCACTCAAATTTTTTTGAAAACAATTTTCCCATTATATTTTATGAAATTCAAACTCAAATGATATATTTTATCCCTACTGAAATTTAATATTGCCTCCACTGAACTTGAATTCTGGCTCCGCCACTGCTAATTACCATGATCACATTATGGATCTCAAATCTTGTTATTTTGTTTCTCATTTCAATTAATCACTCCCTTAAACAATTAACTTTTCTTCAAAATATTTTTTTTCCATATAACAAAATTATTTTACTCTACACTAACTGAAAAAACTAAAACAAATCCTTAATTAACTTTAATAACTTCGAAACAATTCCTAGAACAAAATAGAGAAATATATATACCCTTAATCCATTTCTCATATTATTATGGCGTAAGTCCATACCCACAAGGCAAACAAAAATCAAGGTTTGCTTCTTTTTGTAACAACATTGATACAAGAAAATATAACAAATTTTAAGAGTTTTAGAGATGGTTTTGATAGTAATTTAAAAAAAATGTTTTCAATATAAAAAAACATATTCAAAA
The DNA here is from genome assembly GCA_016808115.1 of Tetrastigma voinierianum. Taxonomy (NCBI): domain Eukaryota; kingdom Viridiplantae; phylum Streptophyta; class Magnoliopsida; order Vitales; family Vitaceae; genus Tetrastigma; species Tetrastigma voinierianum. The sequence continues at coordinate 52,269 of JAEQBH010008728.1, forward strand.
CATTATGAAATCCCTCGTGGTGATTCATAAGATAGTGCTTATGAATGATTATCCAAAAACATAAAAACATCTTTAGAGAAGATACTTTTAAAATGGCGCATAAAAAATTCTATGTCAACTAGAAATTTATTAAAAAGAATAAATATAGTGAAAAAGATTCCAATTTATTCATTCCTTTTAACTATTATAAAAACTTTGATTAATATTCCTATGAGAAGAATTCCTTACAAGGGTAAAGAAGTTTTAGTACTTATCTGAATCAATCATTCTTATTTTATTTAGTAAATATTTCATGTTTTAAAATTTAAATTCAGAGTCAAACCGGTCGAGTTAATGGAGAAGCATCAGTTGAAGGGTTGTCAGAAAATTTGTTTGTTACATTTTAATTGAAATGGGGTTACATGGAATCAAATAAATCCAAAAACAAATGTGCTCCATTGGCTTACCTTATTGACCCATCAGAATAAACAGAATATGTTGTTCTTCTCCACATATGAACAAGCAAAAACAATTCGATCTATATTCATAAAATTTGTGAAATAAAAAATAAAAAATTTATCAGGTCGTTAACTTCATGCCCTGTGAGATTAGTCAAGGTGCACGGAAACTGATTGGACATCCACGGAAGATTCTCAAGTTTTGCTTAATTTGTGCAGTACTCTATGATCAAGTATCTTGCGGTGATGCATTTTGTTCCAGGAAAATCTACAATTTGGCTTTAACAAAGAAAACTCCGGCAAAATGTATCTCGAAGAAAATCTACATGGATCAAAATTGTCTAAATCAGCTTTATATTAAGTAAGCATTTAAGTTGCCAGTGGATCGACACAACAGTATACTAAAGAAATTTGCAGACTAGGCGGAACATTGAACAAATACTCATATACCAAAGAATCGAGGTTGGGATCTTGTTTAAGAGCCCACTACCAAAACAGAGCAAATAATCAATTGAAGTTGTAAAACAAACGGTAATGTGGATTGAAGTTTATCCAAAGAATTGTGAATGCATGCGTAAGAGATTATCCAAAGTTTTAAATGAGTTTCAAATGTTCACATAATGTAATTATGTGAACAATTGCTTAAACATTAGGGAAGCACTTCCAACTCTCTAAAAGAATCTATCCCAGATGAGCTCTAAGAATGTCAGTTCCTCATTGTTGTCTTCGGAATTCTCTGAGTCACTGGACCGTCGGAACATGCATCAGTCTATGCCAACCTGCAAAACAGATAGCTAAGAAAGCGCTGGGAGCCGCCTCTCGCCATCGCCTCCGACACCTGCCAGGATCTCCTGTCGCTCTCTTTCAAAGCTGAGAGTTTTGAGCCTTCGGGCCCATACCTTATTCCGTGTCGCGGGCTTCCCTTTATCGTGGAGGAAGGGGATCCACTCTTCGTGGTAAGTGGATGATTTCCTCCCAACCGGAAAAGAGAAGGTGGCCATAATCACGGGACGGAGACTAATTCTTCCTTTAGACTAAGAGAGAGAACGGTGCATATCTCGCTGACGAGACTAATTCTTCCTTGGGGACGGAGGAAATGAGAGAAAGTACACATTTCCCGACGCAGATCTCGAAGGGGTTTGTCCATCCGACCATGGCAAGGCATGGGATGGTGCACTATCCCTCAGAGGGAGCCTATTCATCAACCCTTGTTAGATAAAGCCTCTCTGGAAAATGGCATCCGGGGAGTGCCAACCCCTTCTTTGGCTATAGGAGGGTATCCGGATCTGGGCTCCTAAGTTGGGCATGCTGACGAAGAACACAAGTCTTTGTTTCCCGTCTTCATTCTCTTTGAACAGTGCGACACTTACTGCTGTATCTGAGACTGCGAGGTAGACGAACAAAGTTTAATCGGTGTCAGGACTTGCGAGGATCGAGGGTTCTGGCTTAAGTAACAACACGAATTGATTCGAGTAAAGCGTCCGATCACTCTTCGCTTCCATCCTACCGATTAGCCCTCTCTTAGGGTGGCGAAAAGGGTCTTTGCAGGTCCTCGTGAATCGGGAAATAAATCGCCCTAAGGCGCCTAATCGCCCGTCGCTTGTTATACTTCTTTCTGTGAGCTCGGGTCGGAGACTCTATAATGGATTTAAGCCGTGGAAGCGGTTGCCTCTATCTCCCTCCCGTGTCATCATGAAGCCTGTGAATCCGTCCTACGCTGACCCCGAATGCTCACTTTGCAGGGTTCAGCTTCATGCCATAGGTTTTGAGGAGGTTAAATGCCTGTTGCAAATGGTTCGCGTGATCCGGGCGCTCCTTGGACTTTATCAACATATCATCTATATATACTTCCATAGTTTTCCCGACCGTTGGTCGGGAACATCTCGTTACCAATCGCCGATAGGTGGCCCTAGATTCCTTAACCCGAAAGGGTATTACGTTGTAGCAGAAGAGCCTGTGAGGGGTGATGAAAGATGTTTTCTCCACACAAGTGTACATAGATCTAGTGGATAGCCTGAGAATGCATCTAAGAATGACAAGATGCCATGCCCTACCGATGCGGGCCAACAATCCGATCAATGCAGGTGGGGAAGATATCCTTTAGGACATGCTGCTAAGATCCGTAGTCTTCACACACACCCGCCACTTGCCTCCCTTTAGAACTACTACCACATTAGCAAGCCATTCGTATATTTTACTCTAATAAACTCAACCTTTTTAAAAGATTGTCTACTACCGGATGATCTCGTGGCACTCGGGTGGAAGCGTCAGACTTCGCCGAATGGGCCAAGCGGATGGGAGGACGCTCAACTCAGGGGAGGCGTCTCACTGGGTTTACCCCGCTCATGCTCCGCATGGTTCCAGGCGAATACGTCGACGTTTGCCATCAATGTATGTTGCAACTGGGCCTTCTCTTCTTTGGTCAGGAGGGAACTGACATAGGTACACCTGTCCGGTCCGCCAACGACTATGGGCTGCAGGGGGTCTATAGCCAATTGTTCCCTATCTTCTGAAGTGGCCCGGATGGCAGGCCTTAATTGCTATGAAGACGGGCGAAATGCATGACGAGCCATCTAGACTTTATCTTTTGATCCTCAGAACTCGACAAATTCGATAACACTGACGAGCCGCTAATTGGCTACCTTGAAGGTCAACTTGCCCGGATGCAGTTAGATAGCTGATAGTTTAGTGGTAGGTTGAGGGAATTGCTTTCATGGCTTGCAGCTAGGTTCGGCCCACGATAGCATTGTACGGGCCTAAGTCTTCTACCATTGAAAACAACACTTGCTAAGTTACTGGTCCTGCCTTGACAGAGAGGGCAATATCACCCATCAAGAAGGTGGTGGACCCATTGAACTGGATAAACTCTACCGGCCGAGCCGAGATGATCGAGCGGACTTTCATTCGCGTAGCGCTGAGAGGAAGTACACCCGGCCAAGGGGCCGCCTCGATCGACGAGGACCCTATGCACATCAAAATTGTTAATAGATAAGGTGAGTAAAAGTGCATCATATTGGATATGATCCGGCCTATCTATAGAAGGAAAGAATACAAGGCTATCGATCTACAGCTGTTCTTCTCTCTCGTATTGAGGTCACATGAGCATTTTTCGCTTCCTACCTCTTGACTGGTATTGATCGTCGATCGCCTCCCAATATAAAGTTGGATGCAGAGTCTAGGCTCACCAATGCCTCTAAATGATACAACTCTATAGTAGCGCTTTACCGTAAGGTGTCAAGGTTTCCAATGAACCTTCTTAAGGTGCCCCGCCGGACAATCTCTCAATCATGAACTTCAAGCCTGGCATTGATTCAAGCCATGGTCGTGGTCCCCTATGGTAGTCACAGACCTCAATGACCCGTTACGTTAGTTCTGCCACTGGCATTTCTGGAAAGCCACTTAAACTCGAGTGATCCCTTGATAGAGGGGAAGCAATTAGTCGAGGGAGATGTCAGAGGATCTCTTCTTTCGGATCTGCTCTGGGGACGCTTTTTAGCCCTGCCCGGCTTCCTTCTTCTCGCTGATTCTTTGTAGTCGTTTGCCGCTCGCATTGCTATCATTATCAGACGAGGCCCTGATATCCTAAAGAGTGGAGTATTTGTCTGCCCGCCGATACAGTTCTTCCATGGTGGCATGTGGGTTGAGGGAAAGGGACTGGAAGAAAAGAGTAGTCGGCCCAAAGCTTCTTCGGAAGTTCTGTAAGACTGCATCCATACTATAGGTATCAATTTGCTGAATCCGCTTTATCCGAATCTTGTATGAAAGTCCGGTTGGACTCAGTCAGCCCCACTTGAAGATGGATTGAGCTTAGCTACTACGTTTCCCTTCTACCGAATGGAGCACAAATACTGAGTGACGAATGCGGTCCATAATTCGACGAATGAGTTTAGAGACTCCTTGGGAGTTTAGAACCAAGCCACTGAGGGACCTTAGGTTAATGGAAAGGTTTTTGTTATTTGTGAGTCGACTGCTCCACTGCTAAGGATCATTGCCTGGTTAAAGTGTAACATATGATCATACGGATCAAAGAAGCTGTCGTACATAGCAAACTGTGGAATGAGAAATCCGCGAGGAGGCTCATAGTCCAAAATATGCTGGCCCAAGAGGGAAGACGGCATGTCATTCGGCCCCCGGACAGGGGGATAAAATGTTGCATGCAAGGAGGGAGGTGCCCCGAACGGGTATTTGTCAGGCGGAAACTGGGGGGCCATGCCCTCGAACCGAGTAAATATATATTCCAAGGCCAATTCGAACTGGGCCAAATCGCCTCTCTTTTGTATCTGGCCAAGGCGCGCAACACTAATAACCCTACGAACTAGCAAGGAGTGTCTCTTCGATTTGGCTTCCGCATTGCCTGGAGGTGGTGAACAACCCAGGAAGCGAGGAGCCAGTCCGAGGAGAGCCCACATCTACCTGATGATCACCGTGGTCATAGTATGGCCCTTTGCCCCATTCGTCAGTTGTGGGTACAGTCAAGGGCCACCAGGGGTTTTCGAATCTCGTTGTCTCTGCTGGCCTGCAGGCACTCACTCTCCATTGTAAACGGTTTGCATGTGTTCACCACCCGCCATCCGTCCGTCTACTCTTCCCCGCGGATTTCTTACTTTCGACGCCACCAGAAACAGTTTTCATGGCCGATGCGCTGGTTGCAAGACATGGTGACACTCGACCTGGCCCGGGCAGATGAGCGTGAACCACAAAAACCTCGTAACGAGAGGATCACTCAGGGGAGCTTGATGAACCTAGGCTCGCAGATCGCCTTTGAGATTTCCGCTAGGCGCTTTCCCATGTGCGGCGCCACCAGGGTCTCCGAAATTCTCCGGGAGTCACCTGGACCGCCTGAATACGCATCAATCTATGCCAACCTACAAACGTATAACTAAGAAAGCAATGAGGCCCTGCCTTCGCCTCCGACGCCCGCTAGATCTCCGCCTTCTTCAAAGATCGGAGTTTTGAGCCTTCATCCATACCTTATCTGCCGTGGGCTTCCTTTTTTTATCAGGAGGAAGGGGGATCCACTCTTCGTGGTATGGATGATTTCCTCCCAAATCGGAAGTGAGAAGCGGCGATATCTCATGGACGAATACTAATTCTTCCTTTTTGCACGAAAAGAGGAGAACGTGGGGCGATATCTCGCTGACGAGACTAATTCTTCCTTTAGACGAAAGAGAGGAGAGAAAGTGGGGCGATTTTCCCGAATGCAGGACCCCGAAGGGGTTTGTCCATCTCAATCTGGCAGGCACTGATGAGTACCATCCCTTCCTGGGAGCCTATTCATCAAATTTGTTAGATAAAGCCTCCGGAACAGGCATCCTGGGAGCCAACCCCTTCTTCGCCATAGAGGGCATTCGATCTCAAATTCTAGCCAAATGACGTACGGACATGATGGACCGGCCCAACCACGCCTCTACCAAAAGGCCTCACTGGGAGGGTCTGGGTCAAGGCCCAATGCACCCACACTCATCATTTATTTCTGAGGGCAATGGGTAGGTCAATTGATACAAGTAAGCATGGCCAACTCTAGTATCAAGTCATTTATCTCAATTCTACCTAAAAAAGAATGCACCACTAGAACACTAGAACTAAGCTTAATAAAACCATGTTCTTCAATACAAGAATCGAACTCCATAATTAATACTTCTATTATTGTTCAATATGCAAAAAGTTTATTTGGAACAGCACCTAGCATTTCAACTCGATCTTGAAGAGAGTTCTTTTCTCTCATTTCTTCTAGCCGCACTCGTTTAGGTCCATCACCTCCGACAATGAAACGAACCTTAAATACATTTTTCTAACGAGATGATTGAACGTGAGACGTAAAACATGCAAATACAGATTCTCGCCATGTAAACATGTAATTGCCATCCATACACCAATTTTTCCATGTGTAGATATAAATAGAAATAGAAAACAGCCACCTAGATTGGCTTCCTTAAAAGGTAATAATACTATAATACAAGAGCAAATCCTGCTAAAATCATGAGAGAGTTTATTTCCGTGAATATGTTTTGATCCCAAAATAAATGGTAGGATTTCTCAAACACATATGGTTGTTTCGATCCCAAAATAATTATAATAATAAATATAAATACAAATACAAAAAAATAAAATAAACACAGAAAAAAATTACAAAACTACTTGGAAAAGATAACAATTCTATTGAATCTTCAAAAGACAATAAAATGGTAATTAATGCAAAACACGAACTTACCAAATCCTGTGGAATAGAATTCATAAATAATGAATCTGATCAGTGTAGGCAGCAAAGTGCTTCTTAGTAGCATAAAAGCAAAACCCATAGGCAAGTTATTTCTAACATCTAAATAACTAAGTTTCAATCAATTATTAACCGTCATAAAGCATGAATTGATGATAAATTAGAAAATATAAAACCCAGAAAATCAAGGTAATGACAATGCAGATCTTTATATGTATGAACCCATATTTTATTACTATTATTATTATCATCATCATCATCATCATCTAAAAAGGTACATTGAAAAGTATACCCGTTATATACAAGCAACAAAAATCCAAAGGCATGAATACACCAAAAAAGAGAGAAGGAAAACACACTCTACAAGGGCCTGACTAATCCATAGATCCATCCTAAATGTACAATCTCATCCAAACCCAAAAAAACACCAAAAAAAAAACACGTAACTTTAATTCCACCCGACTTCGCAATTCTCAAAGCCTGAAAGAACCGTAGTAGACATAAAGGTGCAACAAGATAAACCAATATATCATAATATGCCAATATTAGTTTAACATCACTGATTTATCTATCAAAACCTCAACGAACAATTTGATGTTTTTAAACTTTGTCAAATATAAATTGATAAATTTTAGATAATGGAGATGAATGCATTGCTAAAGATAGGATTTCATCCAATAAACCTAATTTGATAGCCATGAATCTCTCATTTCAGGGCTAAAGATGTCTCTATCTCTTATATGCAACAAATGTTACCCTTTCCAACAGCTGAGAAGGAAATGATGATCCACCATTTAAGATGGTGATGGCTTAGTCCATTAGATGGCTACCCATATTTCACAGGATACATGTGAATACATCAAGGGAATGAGGTGGTGAGTCTGGTGACACAAACCAAAAGAGATAAGATAAATATAAATAGAAGCAAATTCCTCATCCAGAGAAAGAGAAACCTTAACAATGTGTTTAACAAAGAGTACCAGGTATGCATCAAAATCAAAAGAGTTATTACTATGATCTTAGTAACTCACATTGGGGAGCAAACGACATACTTCAGGGATGACTTCAACAAGCAAATCTGCTCCTTTACGATAAACCAATCTACTTATCACAACAATTACAATTTCATCTTGGCTGAGTTTTTCTGGAGCAGGCCTGAACATAGCGATGTCCACCGCATTTGGTATTACAAAGACCTTCTCAGGTGGTAGCCCTGACCGCAGATCGGATTTTCCTACTTGTATGAGAAACACAAATGGCCTCGACTCCACATCCGCAAAGTAAATTGCAGAACCTCGCTCATGTGAATGTTCCCACACGAAGCCATAGAAAGAATGGTCGTGAATACAACTTGTAACCCATGCGCGTGCATGCATCGTAGCTTCATGAAAGAGAGCTCGAAGGCTGATGTCCATGCACCAATGCTATCTTTTCCATCGAGAATCGCCCTCATAATTGGAAGGGTCCCATAAATGTGGGTAAGGTGTTCTACATGAGAAATGGCTTCATGGTATGTAGTAAACTTTCAAGCCACCCATTATATATCCTACCCGTAACGATTTCCATAAGCATGAGTCGAACCACCACCGACAACAAACTTAATACAAAATGCATAACCAACTTAATTACAAGTGAAGTGAAATTAAATATGATTCTCATATGCTTTCCAGGTAGACAATATGAACAATACAATTTTCTGCTTAATGAAAAACATTCCATTTCCTTGACAAGAACTAAAAGAGACAAAGTCGATAAAAAAGGGAATTCTATTTTTTTTTCTAATTTTCTTTTCATTTTTTGCTCTCTTCCCCACCAAACAGGAAGAAGAAACATTGCCTTTTCTTTGCTCCCTGCAACATTCCTAAGTAACACAATATAAGGGCTGCATACAAAAATATACAGGCCTTGCAATAAATGAGTGACTATCTAACCTTATGACTAATCTTGAGCAAGCACTGTGATAGATAGTAAATGTGATTCTCCACTCCACCAAAGTTGGGATAAAAGAAATCAGACACCATTAAAATTTTATGCCTTTTCTGGTCACCCATGGCATCTGATGTCTCAACAACTGCAATAAAGATAAAAATTTTGTTTGAGATGGAAGCTACCCATCATGCAAACATGATATACATTTATACGACGTGAAACAAGACAACAACCAACAAAACTGTACATATTAATATGATTTAAAACAATAAATATCAATAAATAAATTTTTAAAAACAACAATGAAACCATTACATAATCTCAAGAAGGTTGTGTGAAGAAATACAATGGCTATTAATCATGGTCATATAGTCACACTCTTGAAGCAAATCCGTCAAAGAATTACTGATGGCTATACCTTCTATCACCACTTCTCATATGCTTTGCTAAACTACCCATTGCTTAAAATGAGAATGTGTGGAAACTCTAAAAGTAAGTTTAAATATGCAACCATTCAACGTAAAGGCAATATTAATTAATAACAATGTATGAACATTTGCAAAATTGATGTTTACATTACTAAGGAGGTTTGAGGAACATGCTTGATGTTTCCAAAGGAGTCAAATGTAGACCCCACGACCACCGGAAGGAAGAGACCTGAAATTCTTAGAGTACAAGAATAGGTTACATGAAATTTTCTTCACCACAAAAAGAATAGTATACACTCAAATAAGATTAAGTTTAGCAACTGCCTTAGAATTTCCTTTTGTTTTGTTATTTTTAAGCTAAATGAATAAGAAATTGCAAAGAAAACTGTCTTACAAGATTGTCCACTTGAAAAAGGACAAAAGTTCAAGTCAAGTTGTACTTCTAGATGACGCTTTCACAAATTCCTATTGCCCGAACTCTTTCCAGAATTAGTCAATTTTGTTCTAACATTTCAGCAAGAAATTTCAAGTTTTATCCTATAACTAAAACTTTAGCATCATTAGGAAAATGGTGTCCTGTTATCATTTGGTATTTTCAATGGTGACCATAAACTTATGGGTTTTCAATGCAGTCCATGATTTTTTTATGGGGTTTTAATGTAGTTCATACTATAATCCAAAAATCCAAAAATTTCAAAATAGCATTGACATGTTAAAATCATTCAAAGATAAACCTTATCCCTCTGTTTGATTTCCAAGAAAAAAAAAGAGAAATAAAAGAAAACAACATTTTCTCCCCTATGTTGCTTCACATCCTTTGCTTCCAAAAAAGAGAGAGGGAAGGAAAAATGGAAAAGCCCCTGACATTGTGAACTACAAGTAAAGTGGCATTTTTCTATATTCGCAAATTATATTGATGAAAAACTAAAATTTTACAATCCAGAATTTTACTTACTTTTTCAGATTTTCTGTCTATCCAAACAAAATGTATTTTTATACAAGAAAACCTTACTTTTTAATACTTTCATCTAAACTAAATATATTTTTATACAAGAAAACATTTCCTGTTTTCCTAACAGAAATTCCAGTCCTAGCTGTAATCCAAACTGGGAATACTTCCAGGGCAGTTCAAATAGAAAGTTAGAAACCCTATAATTCAAAACTTTCGGCAATTGCATTCTAAATTGCAAGGTAGGCTGAATGAAATCACGCCTCCGTTTGATAACCAAAAATGAAGAAAATAAAAGAAACCCATTTTAATCACTGCATTACATCTCTCACCGTCTTTGCCACCAAAAATCCAAAAAAAAAAAAGAAAGATAAAATTAGAACAGCTGCGATGACTTGTATGAGTTTATAGGTAAATCCAATATTCTCGTCCCAGCCCTGCATTAAAATATATTATAATTTGAAATTTCTTCATTCAACATTGTTTTCTCAGCATCCAAGCAAACCGATTGATTGACTTGGGATAGAGATAGGTAGAGTACCTTGAACTCAGAAATCGACCGGAACGCACCTTTAGGAGATTGACTCACTGAATGATCTTGTGCAAAAACAGATCGAGAATTCTTTTGTCGCAAAGGATCGAGCTCAGATAATGTAAATCACTCTTTAAATATTGAAATTTTAATTTGGGTGAATTAACGGGTTTATACCATGTTTGGTTTCACAAATGGCATAAATGATCTAATTTTATATTTTAAAATAAAACTAACAAATGTACTTAATTTCTATTTTTTAATTAAAATCTTCAAAAATAATAATAGTTTAAAATAAATATGGATTTGTTTTACATAAATAAAGTATGATTGAGAAACCATATAATTGTTTTTCTTTTTACATTTATCACTTTGCATATTCTATTTGATGTTTTTACAAGGATTCTAGCTTAGCTTAGAAACCCATAAACCAATCCGTTTCATTCTTTTACCATTTGTGTCAAGTTTTAAGGGCAAAATCATATTTTTATTAAAAAAAATCACTTTTTATTAGAACACCTAATCTTGCTGCCTGTTATCATTAAAATTGAATCTAAAATTTAGAACTTTATTATTAATAATTAACTCAAAATAACAAAGATAATATTTAAAAACAAAATTAATTATTCTGAACTTGCAAATCCCATTATTTTGTCGGGAGGACTACTATAAAATTGGTATTTTACTTTCTATAATCTAAATGTTCATATACATACAAAGCAGTGTATGAATGAAATCTAACAGTAAAATGGTGATCGGAATTTTTACTCTAATCTTATTTGTGAGTGCAATTCATTCATTACCAGAAGGAATTAGATTTTAATTTACACTCTCTATTCCTTGTATTAATAAATTGATATAAACTTGATAAATAAAATCATAAACTCATTTTCACTCTAAAAAATAAAACTCAAACAAAAAATATATATATTCTCATCATCCATCACCATACCGAATAATTCGTCAAAGTGAATAGGTGTTTTAATTTTATTATTATGATCATTATTATGACCATCATCATCTTCTTAATTAATCCATTTCTTTATCTTTACTTCTTCTTTTTATTTTATTTTTTAGGAAAAACTGGAAATTCATTACTGAGCTTCTAAATTTCTTTATCTTTACTTAGGAAAATAAAGAAAAGGGAAGAATAAAGAGGCCAGCTTAACTGAGTTGGGTCCCCTAATAAAACTCACTTCTATCGCTTAAATGTTTGCTCCCAACAAAACCCACATTCTATCGGCTTTAATTAAATAAATTAATCTCTTAATAGCCCCATATAGTTAAAGGCAAGAAAAAGGGCCCACAACTGAGGAACCTATAAATGCGAGTTTTGTAAGACCCGAGAATTTCCAATTTCTAGAAAAATGGCAAAATCGTAATTTCGATTACAAAATTGTTATTTCGGTTAAAAATCTGGAATTTATTCTCTAGATCTCGATGAGGAAACGGATTTCACCGTTGGAATCGTCTTGCGAAATCTAGCTAGCACGTAGGGCCTTTTTTTCGAATTCCGAGACGCTCTAATTTACACGCTTTTCGAGGCATCTGTCAAGTCGTAAAACGAATTTCGATGCATCAGTTCATGATATAACACGTACTCATGTGTCATAAGTGGCATGAGTAGAGAAATGATGAAAATGGACGGCCGAGATAGAGCCGAATGTCAAAACTGGGAAAATAGGGACATAAACGTCATTTTTTGAAAAGTTTAAGTCACAAAAAGACAAAAAGTTGCATAGTATTTGTCTTCTCCACTTAACATAAGGCAAAACGTAGACTTAAGAGAAGAAAACCAGTAGCTAAAATTGGTTTGTCATCAGAGAGAGCTTCATTCTCTAGAAATACAGCGACCGACCGTCGACTCGCCTTCTGGACAAGAAGGAACCGCTTCTACGCGGAGAGGGCTTCGTGGCACCGATTTAGGAGTTTCAAACTCCGAGAGGTAGGGGTTTCTCCCTACTTGGGTTTTATTCTTCGTTTAAGTGTATTTACAATGTTTGCGCTGAATGAGCCGCTGAAAAGAGCTGACTGCTCCAAGTTCGAACCGAGGCGTTGATTTTGAAACCCATGTGGACAGTCCGTGACTATCCACGGTCTGATTTGGGTTCCTAGTTTGTGCATCATGGAAATGTGCTTTGATGTGTAGAGCCGAATCGGCCGAGAAATAATGGGCTTACAAAGTGAACCCCGACACTCAGAAATGATAGGGAACAAGAATCTAAGGTTTTACTGCCTCGAAAACAAAGGATCACAAAATCATTTTTGTGAAAATATGTGTTTGGTCGAGTGATTCAAGTGGAATTGCTCGTGCTTGATAACTAGCCCAAGTGAGCTAATTTTTGGTGTATTGAATTGTGGAATTACATGACATGAATTGTGTGATTTAAATTATGCAAATATATGCATGGTGATATACTTGCATGTGTTATATGAGTTATCGAAATGGCATCATAATGCATTTCATATGCACTGGGGTAGCCTAGAAATTAGGTGAGTGCATGACATGGAAAAATCTGAAAGAAAACGAAACGTTTTTTGAAAGGAATTTCACAAGATGAATTCCTAGAACGGGGTCAAGATCATCCAACAGATCATTTCTGATGGGACTATGACTGCTTTCTAAGGTTCTCCAACACATTCGCCTGAGGATAGTCCCATATTTTTACCCATACTGGGTAGTATAGTTTCGAAACAACAAGAATTGTTTTGAAAAAGATGCTTCATACATGGCTTGTGCGTGTGAGGGAGCCTGAGGGCTCTGGGTATGAGTTGATCATGAGACATTCAAGTAGATTCACGTATTTGCTCAACGTATGGGTTATTTTGGAGCATTGCATATGCACTAAAGCGAGAATGTTCCACTTGCAAGTGATTCCACTACTGAGCATTAGCTCACCCTGTCGAGGGATATTATATTTTACAAAGTGTGGAGCGTATCAGGACTACACATAGAGGCCGCTTTAGAAGAAAGCCGGATTGTGGCTTTGGTTTTATCATGTATACATGTATTAGAATGCTTTTCATTTTAATATATGTGTTATATAAGAGTAAATCATTAACTCTTGAACTATGGATATATTTGGAATATATTGTGAGATATATTTGTTTTGGATATAGTGGGATGAGTATTGGTTTTTGGGTCCAAGAGGCCGTTTGTAATCAGGTGATTGATGTTGGGACAGGTTTATGCAGGTGATGTATTTGGGTAGAGCTCCCCGTACAAAGGAGACTCATCGATTTTCCGAAGTGGCTGTCTGCAACCCTAAGATCCACTCCAGACCCCTGCAGTTGACTGGACACCCGGACACCCTGCTTCTAGCGCCACAAGTTTGATATTAAAGTAATTCATTAACCTTAAAATCTATTCATTAATTGTGATTTAAAAATTAACTTAAATCATAATTGTTAAATACAATTTTTAAATTTATTTTAAACCATAAATGAGAAATACGCTTTTAAAAAAGCAAAAATATTAGTTTAATAAATATTTTAAAAAAGTTTATATATATAGATATATTTAAAATAATCCTACAAATGCAACTTCGTGAAGGTCACTTATTTGAACTCGGGTCCTCTCTCCAAAGCTCCATAATGGTTTTTCTATTTATTAATATATTTTATCTAAAGGTCTATATTTTTTAATAAAAATAAAATTTATTTATATCATGGTTCACATTGTGAATTTGTATCACACTACATCATGCTTTGTTTTTGGGTCACGTCGAATAGAATTTTTGAGCTTAATACTAAATAATATTTAATAACATTAAGTATTGTCGTTTGTTTTTTTAATATTTTATCTCTATTATGATTAAGTTGTTAGTTTCATTTTGATCCTAATAATTATTTTAATTTTATTTTATTCAAAAGTAATAATAATAATAATAATTTATTATTATTATTATCATTTTTATTATGCAACACGCATGAAAAAAGTAAAGAATACATTTAAATAATACAAATGAATCGTAGATAAATACTTGATTTTGGAAAATTTATATAAAATCCATCCTAATCCATTATTCTTACAATGATTTGAGAAGAAGTGGGATGAGCAAAAAAAACCTACTCTACACTAAAGTTATTTTTGGTTTCCTGAAAATTGGAGGGATTATATATATATATATAATTTTTTATTCTAAACTTGTTTTATTTATCTTAAACTATCAAGAAACATGAAACTTTCAAAATAATTTTACTTAACTCAGAATAATATTATAAATGCAAAATTTTAAAGAATTATATTTCTCTTTGCATACTTGGAAAGAAAATAGAAAGATGGAAATAGCTTTGTCGAAATTATTTTGTACTGAAAAGACGAAATCATGTATGAGTGAGCTTTTTCTGAATGGAAAAAGCCAAATTTTTTAGCTTTTTTGTTTCAGCTATTTTTTCAAAAATTTCAGGGATAAGTGAGTGAAAATAAAATAATGGTTTAATGTCAAAGCTAATTACTTTCAAAGATTCACCTAAAAACAAACAGTACTTCAAATCTATATTGCCATATCCTTTCTGAATTACAATATTGGGTATCTTTGGATAAGTTATAATCAAGAGCGTATAATTAGTTCCGAGAATGATCCGATAACTATAGTTACTAGTTGATTATAGATTACTATTTGGTAAAGTAGTTGATTAAATGTAATTGATTGAATGTTAAATTAACTATATAAACATGATAGAGTGATATAAAAATATTGCACGTATATATAGAAAAAGCGACCCAATTTTTTTTAAAAGACAAATGTTTCCTTAGGGTTCTACTAATTTATTTATAGCATTGATTTTTTTTAAAATAATTTCAAGTGAGTGATTTACCCTATATCACATGATTACATGAAATAGTAAATGATATTTATTACATGGATAAATATTCATATTTAGATGAATATCGAATTTACTAAAAGAATATTTATTTTATTTTATGCATCCGTATAAAATAGTAAAAAAATACACTCTCGTTTCAAGATAGTAAACTTTGTCCAATAGGACTTAAACCTGAGACAACCCCTTCTCCCTATGTCCTTTGCCTATTTAAATGGTAAACGCTCTACCACTTGAATTAGACATAATGAGCAATAAATAATTTTTTAATAGCCCATCATGCTTAGCTCATGTGGTAAAACGCATAACGTTTCACACAGTGTGGCATAGGTGGGGGATCATGGATGAGTCCTAGTACATAGCGTTTCCACATTGTAAATTCAAAATATTTAATCAGAAAATGATTTTTTTAATATAATTCTGAAGACCATGTAAAATTTACATTTATACTAACAAGTAATGAGAGTCAATTTTTTTTAATAGCTAAGCACTTTAGTTATAATGTAGAAACTGGTCCCATTGAGACTCAAACTTGGGATCCTTCTCCTTCATATGCTCCTACTCTTTTAAATGTCAATCGCTCTACCACATGAGCTAGGTAATGATTGGCAAGAATGAGAGCTATTAACTATTTAAAATAATTAAAATATTATTTTCTTGAATTTTTCAAGACAATTGGAAAGGTGTCGATTTCACAAAGTAGATTACATGTACCAGTTCTTCCTTTGATCTCCTTTCCCGCCTCTTTATACCCATTGAAAGATGGAAATGTTATAAGCAATGAACAAAAAATCGGATTTTTCGGCCGATTTATTGACGAAAAATCGGTTTTCGGGCGGCATGGAAATGATTTTGACAAAAATCAGGAAAGAAAAATCGGAAAAAATCGGGAAAATGCAGATTTTTTTCTTGAAACATCGGAAAAATCCGATATTTTCAGAAAAATCAAATTTTCTCGAAATTTAGAATTAAATTATATTTTAGGTCACCAAGGGAAAAAGGGGGTAAAATGGGGACCAAACAAAGGCTGCAGAATAAAAAAAGTGTTTGGAAAATAATTCATGTTTGGTGCATTGACCAACGGGTTGATGATTACCACGACCACAGTGGGTGCTGTCTCTCTCTCTCTTTCTCACATCTATCTCTGCCTTCCAAACATATAATCCTATCAAAAAATATAATATTTTCAAATTTCTGTATTTAAAAAAAATGGAAAAAATTACTTACAAGGTTTTGAACCCACCCAAAATACACAGTGGCACCTCCAACTAAGCCATTGATTGCACTTAATATATATGGTGCAAACTTTTTTATATTCTCTTATTGTTTATTTGTTCATAATCCCTTTATAATATTTTATTTTGTTTTATTTTTTACACCATAACTATAATATTTTTAAATCAAAGTATTAATTTGAAAAGGAAAAGAAATAAAATAATATCATTTAAATTTAAAATTATAATATATAATATTTTGAATCTCATATTATCTACATAATGACTATAATAATAGCAAAACAGTAATAATATCTCTTTAACATAATAATATTTGAATAATATATTAAATATAACATATTAATTTAATAATTACTAATCCTTTAGTTTCAAATCCTCACCTTGAGTAAGATATGAATCATTTCTCATCTATAATTTAAAATGAAAAATTTTATAACCGATATTTTGTAAAAATATCCACGATATTACAGATGTTACGTCTTCCGATATTTCCAATATTTATTAAATCGATTACGATATATCAGTATTTTAGATATTTTTTGATCCTTGGTTATAAGCACAATATTTAAATACAGGACATTTTATTGGCTCTTCTCCCTTACGTTATATAAATTGTCCTTAATCTCTTATCTTAGAATTTCCTCTGCTTGTACTCATAATTACACCTTCTTAAACCTTTTTCTCCTTATGCAGGGGTGGTTTATACTATAGTGTGAGCTGCCACTTCCTAGTTGGGTTGCCAGGAGTTGGGGTTGTTATTTTCTGTAAAGATCCTTCTGCACAGTGAGCTTGGGTTTACTTTGTCTTGACTCGGTGTCTTATTCAATGGAGCACGATCTCCTATGTAATGCTAAAAATAGTGATACGGTTTATAACATGTTTGTGGTATAAAATAAGTTCGATTGTATTTTTCAAATTTATGTTATTAAAGAACAAAAATGATAAAACCGGAGAATTATAAAATAATTCAAGTTAAATTGGTAAAGTAATAAAATGAGGACCTAAGGGTTATAGTGAGTAAGTATATATGCCCCAAAATGGAAAAATTTGATGAAATGAAAAGACAAAGAAAGGACAATGCTAGAAAAAAAGGAAAATGTGAATAAAATGAGAGTCAAACATGGCCTTATGAAGGGATGTGAATTGAGACCAATTGTTGGTCTTAGAATGGAAAGTTTTCATTTTGAGGTAAGAAGAAGGACATGGTTTAAGAGAGGCCAAGTTGGTGTGATTCTCTCCATCTTGGTTTCCATTTTGATCAAGCAAAATAAAGCTAGAGAGTCAAGCTAGTGGAAGAAATCGAAGTTTAAGGTGTAGACCTTCACTTCCTAAATGTTGTGTTTTGGGTTTGAGAAAGTGAGGCAAGTCAGAATAGAAGTGTTTTAAATGGTTTGTAGATCAGTTTTGAAGTTTTTTTTGGGTTAAGTTTCAAAGTGTTTAATGAGTTGGACGGTTTTGAAGAATTTTTTTGTATAAAGGAAATATTTGGAGCTTTAAGGAGATCACTGTCAAAATTTCAAAACCATGTTTAGTTTTGCTATAACTTGGTCATCCTCCTCTAAAATTTAAGTTATTCAAATTTACGGATAAACTGAACCTGGGTGAAATCTCTTTGAAATGAGTACAATAATTTGGACCCCATTGGACCAGAAATTAAGTCAAGTGAGGCTCTGTTTCAGGCAAGTATGGATTCCAGTTGATACAGGTTTTGGTATTTAGGCCATAAGTTGAGCTTCACTCATCTAAATTGGAGTTATTCAAATTTTTAGGCCAAACTAGACTTCTAAACAAATATCCTTGAAATAAGTGTATTCTATTGTTTGGACCTCATTGGACCCAAAAATTTGTCCAAAGTGACTATTTTTTGGGCAAAATTTGGTTTAGTTTGATCTGATTTGGTGTTTTAGAATAGTTTTGGTATTTGGATCATAAGTTGGGTTTCCCACTCATCCAAATTAATTGATTTAAATTTTGGATAAACTAGAGTTCTAGAGAATAAATCCTTTGAAATAATTAGCCATTCAGTTTGGACCTCATTGGACTTGAGAAATTAGCCCAGTGACTCTTATTTTAGGAAAATTCTAATTCCATTTTGAATTAATAAAAATTAGTCAGGTGTTTTTGAGACATCTTGAGTTTTAATACTCCGAAGATTGGATGATTCAATTTCTGAATAAATATATTTATAGAGACAATGGACTTGAAAGTTGGGTAAAATATGGCTCATTCGTTTCCCGAGGAAAATTTTACTTTAAAGAGTTGTTAAAAACAACTCTTCGGCCAAATAAGTCGACTAATATTGTTTCTCTAATTGTGATGGATTAGGGGTTGGTGGCGGGGCGACCCGAGCGGAGTTTCGAGGGATAGGCGGGAGCATGTGGATCAGTTAGCCTTCTCGATCCACCATGTGAATCAAAGCCATAAATAATAATGGAGGCGAAATTGCATCTGATTTGGAATCCATGATTGGCTTGATCTTTTGGAATGATGAAGATCTGTGAGAAATCGATTACAAGATCTCAAGATCTTCTCTATATCGGATAGATGACAACGAAGCAATGGAATGCCTCTCACGTGTTGAAAAAAGTTTTTTCTCTACGAATATATGCCAAGAGTATTGAATAACGTATCCTTAGGGTTTGGGAGGGACTTGAGCCTTTTATTTATTGAGTTCTGACCACGGGCCTCTCATTAGGGTAGGACGTACTCAGCCCACACACTTGCCAGCCCCATATTAAATTAATAAGTCATATAATCTCTACTTTATTAGACAAATCGAATGGGTTCATTTCAATTAATAAGCCACTTTATGAAATCTTATTCTACGCAGGAAGTGTGTTGGCTCCTTTGTAATGCGCACCTTTATATTGGTCTAGAGATTATTCTTAATAGTCAATCCCATCCCATAAAGTCTCAAACCTTTGAATCGTGGCATTGCGTAACCATGTGGAGGCCTTCATAGTCGAGTGCTTTCAACTTCTTGATGGATTCAATGGTAGTGTGTTCAGTGGACAATGCCTCATAATGGTGAATCACTTCATCAAACATTTATCCATTTTGTTGATCCAAATTCTACTCTCTTCAAAGTGTCACAAGGCACAGGTGTCACGGAGAATATACAATCGTAGTTCCGACAGACACATATGTGTTACACTTGATAGTATTTGCCACTTTATGTGTAAACAAAACATCTTTACAATTGACCTAATGCCAAGAATGCCCCATGCTTGTGCTCAAGGTTTACTACAATGCCTGAGATTTTTCAATAATTATTTACAGTACTCGACTTGATAAATCTACGTTTCCTGAAATACCTTGAATCACAAAAGAGTTTGATACGGAATTCAATTATTACAAAAATGTACTTAAGTGATCCCGGATTCAACCTTCGCCGAGCAACATAAAACTTCATGGCTCCACTAGTTATGGTATCCATGATACTCCTAGCCCATATTAATGACATTATAAGATCAAATACGAGGCGAAGAGCCTTTAATTAAGCGGATGCGCAATCATACTCATCTGTTGAGAGTAATAACAAAACAATCAGCGATTTGAACTTTTTCCCTTATAGTCGAATTGCTTAGCGCCAGCCTTAGGCAGCGGGGACTCTGTTTGTTGTTAATAAACAACACTGCGAGTTGTGTCTAATACAGCTAGCTGGGCTGTCCACAAAATCAAATACGGTTAACTCATACTTGAGGTTTGAGACCAAATTACTTTGAGTGGTTAATAAAGCATGCACAAACTCGCTGCATGAAGTTAAATTGATTTATGTTTCTCACTTTTACATGATCTTTACTCATAACTTAAAGATGTAACTGTTTGATGATTTCTTTTTCATCGATTAATGAAAGTCTGAATCAGATACCCTGACTAAGCTGGCAGGTCAAGTCATGTTTGTAAATCAGCGCATAGTCTTTTGTCCTCTTGGTACCTCATAACCTTCTTGGCGACAACGATGATCGTATCTACTGGATTTGTTGATGTCTGCCTAGAGTCTGTTAAAGCGATATATGGCCTAGTCTTTGTACTTGACATACATAATACTCCCAGAGTGCTAGCATAAAGATTTTACATTTCTTCATTTGGGCTTTCTCAATATCTGAATGAGGACATTGTAGCCAGATTCAGCTTATCGCCTTCTGAGCGGGGCAATTCGGCTTACATTGTGCATGTTGAATCTTTCATCTGATCAACATATGCTATGAGATAAACCAAATAGCTATAGTCGAGAGCGATTCTGTGGTCAGTACCTGGGACAAAAGGCGCCTCAAGGTCCTTATATAAAGTTCTTTGACAACATAAGCTTTGTCTCATGCGATGAAACCCAAGGTCCTTGCTTGCAAGCGAGGATATCATCATGAGTATTAGGAAAATGAATTTCCTCCCACTTTGACCTTACCGGTATACATTGATCTACTTTGTTCTCAACAAGACATATGGAAACAACCTTTTCTCGGAAACTTGCAAAGTACCATTGTCTAGAAGCTTGCTTAGAATATGGCAGAACTTTTCAGTCTACCTTACAAAGTGTACCTAAATCATTTGCCACAAAACTGTCGGGTTGCATCATATAGAACTTCTTAATTCGGTCTCCATTGAGAAAGACGGTTTAATATCCATACGGGTGTAACTCCATACTTGAGAAATGAGCAACTAATGCCGCCAGTACTCTGAAAGAATCTTTAGAAGGAAGCCAGGAGGAGAAAAGGTTGCTTCATAATTACATTCCTTCTCTCTAGTGAACCTTTTGGCTACGGTCTACGGCTTTAAACTTCTCGATCTTTCCTTTATGGTCCCTTTTAGTCTTATACGCCCATTTGCGGCCAATGGGTCTATGACCTTAGTGCATTCCTTGTTCCCGAACTCCATTTATGCCTCGCCGTTTAGATTTCATCTCGTTGCATCAACCACGATTCGATTGAGGACAAAAAACGACTTCCTCATAAGTTATTGCGGATCAGTCCACGAGCGAATATACAGCAGTCTTGCTCTCCTATATAGACTAAATAGTCCGATTGGTATAGCTGATCGTCTCTCCTAGTGGATCTCCTTCTTGGAGTAGTAATAACCATCCACCTTTTGAGAGTCTTGATGAACTTCGTGGGGCTGTCTCGACTGCAGGATCCAGAGTCTCAGCGGGTTGATATGGTGTGTGGGAGTTACAATTATCTGTATGGGAGGAGATAAAAGATACCACATTACCCGTACTTATCATCCTCAACTGATCACGTGGCATTCTTTTCTTCGGCCATCAAACTCCAAAAGCTTGGCATGGGCAGTTTTACAATTCTTGTGCACTCTTGGGACATAGAGGCAGATATCTTACCGAATGTTCAGGAGTAAGATACAAAGTAACAGAGTGGTTGAGTCGACTGCTTAATGTGCATTATACAACTTCATTACAGGACATCCCCAAACCTTAAGATGGTTTAGGCTAGGCTTACGCCAGTCCATAACTCAAAAGAGTCAATCGACGACTTTTGTAGGTACGATTCGAATGTACAAAATTTGTTTTCAAGCTTCACCCCACGAGAAAACAAGGACTAAATTTGTCACACTAATCATACTCTTACCATTTCCATAAGAGTCGTTGCCTTTCGGCTACACCATTTTGCTCGGGACTCAGGGCATAATTAAGCGTGCCGCTATCGAATCCTCTAAGTATTTGGCGGAGAATGGCCTTAAGTTGTGAAGCGTAGCCATGCTTGCCATAATACTCTCCTCGGTCAGATCTAACAGCCTTTTATGACTTTTCCCGATTGTTTCTCGACTTGATTACGAAAATCTTGAACTTGTCAAGAGACTCAGACTTTTCTTTAATCAAGTACAAATAACCATAGAATAGTCATCAATATATGTGATGAAATAAAAATTTCTACACAAGGTTTTAGTATAAGGTCCACTTATATCGGTGTGAATGACATCGACAAGTCGAGAACTACGAGATCTGCCAGTTTTTCTTTCTTATATTGGTCATTTACCTCTACAACGTTCCACCACACATATCTCTAAGTCATTTTTAAGACTGACGGGATGTTAGTCTTTATCGGCCTTTCTACTCTATCCTTGGGAACATGGCGAAGTCGTTTATGCCATAATCGTAAAGACTCTTCCTTAGGTAATGGTCTCTTAGAAACAACCTTTTCGGTAGTATAAGCTACGTATATGTCATTTGGGAGATAAACTAAATACGCATAATCCGTTGGACATATGGCGACGCAACATATTTGAATTAAGAAATATTGAAATAACATTGCTTTTGATTTCAAAGAGTAATCATATAAATCGAGCACGATACGGAAACTAAATTCGGGTCTAAAAGAATTACGTAAAGATTATGCTCTGACATCAATTTAAAACTAGAATCTAGAATTAAGATTACATCTCCCACGAACATGACATCTGACCTTCGTTGTTTTGTTGGCTTTGATTCATCCTTATTTGCCTTCCTCACGTTTATGAATCCTGTATGGTAAGCCTTGACGCAGTTAGTTTAACTCCATGTCGAGCCACAGGCGGATGGTGCTTGAGATAGGTTGGATTCGCAACGAGTGTTAAGAAGATCGTGCACAGCGGCCCATGTTTGGACATCCAAGCTTTAAATTTTGCACACTCCTTCTTCATGTGACCTTTCTTTCTGAAAGAAGCCGTGGTGCCATCCTTTTTCAAGAATGTCTTCTTTGGACCCATATTATCCAGTAGGCGGTGAGTTTCTTGAGTACCTTTGTAGTGCGACTTTGAACTTCTTATTTTTCCTTTTAGCAGGAACTAACGCACGGCATATAAGACCAGGATCTCTTTCTCCTTCTTAAGTTTCTCTTCTTACGCCACCACCCTTGCTATCAAGTCATTTCTTGACCCGAGTCTCATCTTGGGAATTGTAATTTGTCTTTATAATCCCAAAATCAGGTGGAAGGGTGTTTAGGGCTTGATGCACAATGCAAGCATCAGGAATGGTAACATTAAGAGCTTGAAGCTTCGACTTTAGGTCTACCATCCTGAGGACATAATCTCTAACTTGACAGTACCATCGTACTTCATGTTGAAGAGCTTTTGAAGAAGTGTTCCAACCTCAGCATTAGATGAAATTCGATTTCTAGCCTCTATGGCTGCCATCATTTCCTTAGCGTACAGCCAAGTACAGTCACCTGGTAAACCACTTTTCAAGTGTTCTTGTATGGATTTCTTCATTGTCCAACAACCAAATCCGATTGCTCCTTTCCCGGGTAGCATAGTCAGTTTTCTCGGCGATACTAGTGGGCTGTGATATCTGCTTGACTTATCCTTTGTAAAAGCGATGTGAACATCGCCCGTCCATTCGAATAGAAAATCTCACACCATTTCTTAAATTCAATCCAGGTAAGGACCTCGATTGAAATGGAATTGCGTTCTGAAAGATTGTTGAAAAAACAAAAACGAAACAATACGATCGGCATCGTGTGAATACCATCTGAGAGAATTACATACATCATCACATAATCGCTGGGCGAGAAAATATGACATGCGGTTGTACCTCTCCACATGCGGCGGCCATGAGAACATATTCTAATCTTCGTGAAATCACCACCTTTGTTGTATGAACCCTTAAGATCAGTCATTTCTCAAGCACATGCCATACATGTATCCCTCCATGAACTAACAGGATCACCTCCTTTGGGAGTATGATCACGTAATAAAGGAGACATCCACCCTGATGAGGCCCGATATTTCGCGAAACCCGATCAAATTATTGCCACTTTGGTCACAACCGGTGAATCATGAAAATCTCATACGGGGATATAAACTTTATATATCACATTCAATATATATATATGTAATACCAATTATCTTTGTTTAATTCATTAATAGACAATGAACTAGACTACTACAGTCCTTATGCAGTGATATACATGTGACAGCTACCATGTATTTACGAAACCATAGAGAAATACAAATGCTACGATAAAAATACCACAATTTCTAGGCGTACACTAGGGTTCTATGCGCATTTTCATATCTGTAAAAACTGAAACATAAATAAATATACACCACATTGTAGAATCTCGGTCTGATACGTCGATATCAAGGTGCCGAAGGACTTCACACACGCCCTCACGCGCCACCAGAAGGCTCGGCGCGTGTGGAGGCTCGTGGAAGCGCGCGCTGGCGGCGGTTGGAGTCGTTGGCCGGTCGTCCATTGACGGGTGATTAAAATCGAGTCTGTCGTTAACGGCGGTCAGTGAAGTGGTCGGCCGGATTGGCCGGTCGAATTAATCGGTCAGCTCGGCGGTCGAGATGCGTGATAGCGTCGGCATCCGATATGTGAGCCGGTTTGGCCGGTATCGAATTCGGCGGAGCGGGTGGTCGATGTGGTCAGTGACGTCGACATGGCATCGACAAACGATAGGTTCGGTCTGGCGCGTGTCCTTCACTCGGCCCGGTCATTAATATCGCGCGTGTGGCGTGATGGCGCGTCAGAGCCTCGCGACAACGACGTCTTGCCGTCGATCGTCGTCGATGAGTCCAAATATCTGAAAAAATTCATGTTTTGATTTGATGAAAATCTCGGCCCCGGGCGAAGCCTGATTGAATAAACCTAAAAAATGAAATTCTCGATTCATATGTTTGAGTTAATCCATGGTTGGCTCGATGCAAGCGGGATCGATTAAATGCTTCGAATCACCATGTTAGAATACAAAGCATAATAATGGAGAAGAAAGCGAAAATTGCATACGATTTGGAATCCATGATTGGCTTGATGCGGAATGATGAAGATCTGAAATCTGCGATTACAAGATCTTCAAGATCTTCTCCCTTATCCCGGATGAATGACTAGCGGCAATGAGATGCCTCTCACGTGTTGAAAAGTTTTCTCTCTGAATCTGTATGTGAGTATTGAATAGCATTAATCATAGGGTTTGGGAGGGACTTGAGCCTTTTATTTATTGCGTTCTGACCACGGGCCCTCTCATTACGGGCCGGGGCGTACTCAGCCCACACACTTGCCAGCCCCATATTAAATTAATAAGAATCCTTATAATCTCACTTTATTAGACCAAATCCAAATCAGTTAATTTCAATTAATAAAGCCCACTTTATGAAAATCTTACATGACAACCTTTTTGGGTTTGTTCTCTATACCTCTCTTCTTATTTCAAGTTTTGTGATTGTTGGTTGAAATGATTTTCAAGAAAACCGCATACGTGATTTGTTTTAAGGGATTTGGGAAAATTGATTTCAAATGCATTGCCATAAAAATTGCATGAGTATCAAAATGTATTATTTGGGTATAAATGTATATACAATATTGTAAATTACTATAGGCGAGGTTTTAATACCCTTAATAGAGATGTTAGTCGTCATATTCGAAATTAAAGATAGATTAATATATACAATAATATAAGTCAAACTAAGCGATATTGTGACGAAATGAAATATAGTGACATACTAATCCGTAACCCAGCAGGACATATCGGTAGTGTACACATAATGATTTTCAAATAACCGGTCAATGGCCCGGCGGAACCGTGTTTGTGTTATAAATATTTTCTCTGGGATCTGACCTAAGCGAGACTATCACAGATGATTCCCGGATTATCCTAGATGCAAGAAAAGTAAGTTATATTCGTTTAAGGGCAAAAATTATAGTAAATGTGTGAGGAAGTATGATTTGAGTTTTTGAATGAAATATTATATATGAAATTGTATAAAGTGATTAATGATTTACAAATGAAAGTATGTGAAATAAGCGCATATATATAATGTATATTGCCTGGACTATTGAAATTGTGCCAAAAATATTGTTTCGAAAAAAGCGCATATTTATGTTGGAAGTGAAATAGAGATAATTGCATAGAATCACTAAGTATGAAAATGTTTAGCGCATTGTTTTTATTATTGCTCAGTTACCGAGTGACTAGGGACAAGTGCAAAGACTATAGAGTTCAGAGTCATCATCGAATCGTGCGAATTATAAATGCGCTAGTCTCACGTATTTCATCCCGTAGCATTATTTGATCATTTTTGTAATGAAACAAAAAATGTATAAGTTGTCATGGGAATAACATATTTGATTTATTTGTGGAGATGGTCTCACGATAATGGCAATGATAATATTGAAAGAACATATGTCACTTATTGAATGAAAGTGTTAATTGAAAGCGTGAGCTCACTTTGCAGAAATAATTATGTGACATTGTTTATCTGGTATTCAAAATGTATGCTGTGGTAAAATGTGATGCCCCTTCTCCGTCAGGCACGATTTGCGGGTCCGAAGCCAGAATCGGGATGCTACGATACTATGACGCCCCCGACTGGAAATTTATAAAATTAGCCAGTGAGAAGTCGTCTCTTTTTTCTTTTTCTTCACGTATAAACTTGCAGCTAGTTCGTTCATATAATGTTAAACATTTACTTATGTACATTAATAACGGATTACAAAATATATATATACAAGCTCCATATATATGGAAGTGTTAAACATTCTGATATTTACATTGTTTCTAAAATTTCATATACAAAATAGACTAAGGTCTTCTAGTAGGCACTATTAATGCGTGGCCTTTGGCTGGCGATGTGGATTGTCCAGTCCTCTGGTTTCCTCTTACATGCACCTACGGATTGAACATGCTAAACTCGCTTAGTGAGATGTCACATGGATGACCTCCCATTAAAGTTCCACCCGGCTTCTATCTGATGCATATAACACATATAACATTCTGATTCTTATCATTTCTCATCTATATACTTTTCATAACAAATTTCATTTCTTGTCATCTTCCATGTACTTTTCATGTCATCTTGTACTTTATATTGTTCATATGCTTCATATACTATCATCGCATAAGCGGTCTTTATGCTTCTCATATCATGTCATATATTCTACATTTCATTTTGCATATCTTAGGTCATTTTCTTTATGTTTATAATATGCGAATAAACCTTAGAAGTGGATACAGGAAACTATAAGGGCCTGAAGGCTCTATACTCACTGTGTGAAATAGTGGTCTATAAGGGCCCGAAGGTGCTGTACTCACTATGCGAAACAGTGGTCTATAAGGGCCCGAAGACGCTGTGGTGACCCTTTCGGGGACCCTGATCCTAACGGGATCTATCTTATCAACCCAAACGAGGCCTCGATATCAGAACAGAACTTATATGCTGTAGACTTATTTTTCCTAATAGGCATGCCCATCTATCCCTCTACAAGGTTCTAAGCAGACAATCAATGTGTATTTTATGTTCAGTATATATCTCATATTCCCGAATAATTATTGTCATTCGGTAATCATATGTGACATATATACAATCATTTATTCATATCTTTGCATTTTTCATATCTCGTTATATGCATAAATATTATACTTACCATGTATGCTTATGAGCTATTTATGAATTCATAATATGAATAACTATGGTTACCTGTAGGGCCTACTATTTTTAATGATTTCTGGAACTAAGATGAGTTCAAGTTTCATCAATCTATCTATGAATGGATTCTTGACTCAATGGGCTTTCCATAGAGTCCAAGAACACCCGAAACGGAGTTCGGACGAAGGAGTTATGACCTTAAAGTTGGAGGGTCATACGTGATCAACAGAACAGGCGGCTTAGCCAGCCGGAAACTAACCTGACCTCAGTGAAATGCTTGGTCGCACCTCGGTCTGACACTTTCTATCCTCCTCAGGCATATCAATGGATTCTTGACTCAATGGGCTGCAGAGGTCAGAACACCGAACCGGAGTTCGGACCGGGGAGTTATGACTTTCCAGTTGAGGTCATGCGTAGTCAACGGGGACAGGCTGAGCTGAGAGCGGCCAAGCGGACCTCTAAGCGGTGACCTCTGGCGACCTCACGGGATAGGGTGGGCCGGCCTCTGTTGACCTCCTGGGATGGGGTCTACAGGCTGACCTTTCTAGCCCAGTCTTCTGGGATGGGGTTCTGAGGCTAACTCTGCTGACCTCCTGAGGGATGGGGTGAGGGCCGGCCTCTGGCCGACCTCTACGGGATAGGGTGGGCCGACCTCTGCCCAACCTCGATGTCTCTGAGTTGACAACTCTTGACACTGGGATGGGGTATACATGCTGACCTCCCAGTGGACCATAACTTGGTCTATAGAGGTTGAATTGAAATTCAAAAGCCCTAACATCAAGTTCATTGATGTGGCTACAATTACAGAAGAACTCACTGCCAAATTCCTTTATATCCTGATCAAAAGCCAGTTCTAAGGTCAGAGCTCTTGCATATATGATCAAAATAGGAAATTTCTTGGTTCAACTTGCAACTAGACCTTTCGAACACATCTATAGAAACATGAGCTCTTCTCCTTTCCAGACCTGACAAGAAATGAGTTTGGGAGTTTCCAAACCCAGGCCGTACAGAGATGAGAGGTTAAACTACATGTATCATCTTATGCAGTAGACAAATCCATACTATTGTGCAAAAATCGACACTTTTCCATACGAAACTTAACAAGTTCCATACACACCTAGTTTACATACAAATATTCATAGTTCCATACAAACCATACTCAAATTCCATACCTGTGATCTTCTTTTTCCTTTCCTTAACGCCTTTTCTCTTAACTGCTTCTTCTTTGCTTCCGGGTTTTTGCTCTCTCTTTCCCCAGACAAAATGAGATATTTAGCTTGGTCTTATCCTATTTGATCTTATCCCCTTTTTATTTCACTTTAGTCCTCCAACTCTTCTAATATTTACAAATCAATTTATTATTCTTACTTTGGCATATGAACTTATTAAATTATGACCCTTGGGTCCTGAATTGGTAAATTATTAATTTACTCTTAACTTTTATATTAATTCCAAGTTATTGCTTATTTTGTTTTTATCTTTATTTTTATTCGGAAAAATATACTTTTACTTTTATTATACCTAAACATGTTGTTATAAAACCGTTAGGGTATAATTTGGGATCTTACAACTCCCCACTCCACTTAAAAGAATTTCGTCACGAAATTCATACTGATCAAAGTTGGGATCTTATGCTCTCATAGTTGCTTACAGCTCCCAAGTAGCTTCTTCTCTCTAGTGGTGTTGCGAGAGCACTCGCACGGTACTGTTTATTCATGATGTTTCACCTCTCGAGCCAGAATGGACTTTGGCTCCTCATCGTATGACAAATCCTCTTGTACTTGTATCTCTTGCACTGGTAGTATGTGTGATTTATCATAGCGGTATCTCCGAAGCATCGACACATGAAACACATCGTGTAATTTGGCCAACTCCGGAGGGAGTGCCAATCGATAAACCACAGGACGATCGTTCCAAAATCTCATATGGCCTATAGACCTTGGACTCAACTTGCCTTTCTAACCAAGTAGAATTTTCCTCCACGGTGATACCTTTAAGAAGACCTTGTCTCCCACTTCATATTCAATCTCTCCCTCTTTAGATGCGACATATGACTTTTGTCGATCCTTTGGCGATAACTACCTCTGCTTAGAACAACTTGTACTTTCTCTTCTGTATCTTTTATATGCGGACCAATCACTTTGTGCTGGATTCGATTATGTCCAACACATAGAGGTTCCCATTTTAAAGCCGTACAAGCTTCATATGGTTCCATACCAATCAGCATTTGAAAACCATTGTTCGTAAATAAATTCATGATGGAATATACATCCCGACTTCTCGAAAATTCCATGACACAGCCTTTCGAGCACTATCTTGAGCACTTGAATTAATCTCTGTATTTGTCCATTACATTTTACGGATGGAATCTTTATGCTAAACTGACTTAGTGCCCAGCGGCTGTAATTCTTCAAAACCTTGATGTAAATCGTTGATCTCTCTATTAGACACAATGAAACGGCGACACACCATGCGATAGCACAATCTCATCCACATTATAACTCAAGCCCCAGTCGATCCATAGAATGGTCGATCTGTTGGTATAAAATGGTTGACTGTGAAAACTATCCCACAATCACGACGAGTCATGTTTTTGTTGTTGTGTAAAGGGAAAATCGAGCCACAAAATCCATGGTAATGTTATCCCACTTCCATTGAGGAATTGGGAGAGTTTAACAAATCTGTGGGCGCTTGGTGTTCGGTTTTGACTTGTTGACCACGTGAGCAGCAGACACGTATTCGATCCACATCTCTTTTCATTCTTTCCACCAATAAAACTATTTGAGTCCGGTACATCTTATTCTCTCGGATGCATGGTAAATGCAGGTATTATGAGCTCAGATAGCAACTTTTGCTTTGGCTCACTTTATCATCCAGCTACACATAAATTATTTACGGTACAAACTTCCGACTAACTCTCAAAACTTGGCCTTGTCACCATCTCTAACCATCTGTAACTTTTACGTAGCTCTTCATCATTTTAACGCATCGCCGTCATTTGCTTTAAAACGGGTTGCACTTCTAGTTGAGCTAACATAGCTTATCATCTGTACAGTCTCGATCAGCATCTTTGTAGTGACATTCTTTATACTTGTTTTTAAACTTAAAGCATCGACTATATTAGCCTTTAAGGTGGTAATCTATGATGTAGTCATAATCCTTAAATAACTCTAACCACCTCATTTGCATCTCAGAATTAACTTTCTTTACGTGCAGTCTTGGAGACTCTTATGATCGGTGTAAATTCTACACTTTTCCGTATAAGTAGTGTCGCCGTATTTTAAAGCAAACCTTCTGCATGACCAACTCTAGGTCATGAGTGGGATAATTTTGTTCATGTGGCTAATGTGCGGACACATAAGCCCACTTCTTTCCCATCTTGCATTAACACATGACCTAAACCAATGCATGAGCATCACTATCTGAGGTATACTCTTTCGAGAAGTGGGTTGCGTCAATCTTGGTGTGACCGGCATTCCTTTCAAGCCCATTTCAAAACTATTCATTGTTTGTGTCACTCAAACTTTATTCCTTTCTGAAGTAACTTGGTGGCGGAGAAGCTATAATGAAAAGCCTCTCCCACAAATCTTCTATAATAACCTACTAGACGAAAACTTCGCCTCGGTTACATTTGAGGTGATTTCCAGATAAAGCTATGATATAGCGGGATCAACTCTTATACCCTCAGTAGACACAATATGGCCTAGGAATGAAACTTCCTTTAGCTAAAAATCACATTTGTTGAGCTTAGCATATAACTTCTTTTCTCTTAACGTTTCCAAGACTATTCTGAAGTCTCAGCATTTCATGTTCTATGCATCCTTCGATACAAAATGTCATCGATAAAACCTGACAAATTGATCCACATAGGTCGGGCTTAGTAGTCATCAAATCCATGAATCTTTGTGGTGCGATGGAGTCAACCTAAATGGCATGACGAAGCTTCAGAAATGGCCATATCGGGTTCATCACGGTCTTCCCGGCATCCTACTTCCCTTTACTCTCGGCCCGATAATACCACGATCGCTTTGAATTACATCTTGAAAAAAGACACCGCTCCACTTCAGGCGATCAAAAAGATCTTCGATTCGGCAATGGGTACTTGTTTTTCACTGTCACCTTATTGATCTGCCAATAATCAATGCACATCCGTAGAGTGCCATCTTTCTTTTTCACAAATAAAACAGGTGCACCCCAAGGGGACACACTGGGTCGAATAAATCCTTTATCCAAAATTTCTTGCAATTGACTCTTTAACTCTTCGACTCGGGTTGGAGCCTGTTCTACGAGTGCCCTAGACGCGGGGCTGTCACAGTACAATTTCTATAGCTAAGTCCACCTCTCTCTCAAGTGGAATATCTGGTAACTCTTCAGGGAATACATCTGGAAATTCTCTTACTATTGGGATCTTTTCTACATCAACTTGACCTCTCTTGGAGTCAAGTATCACGACCAAGAATGTCTCACATCCTTTCCTCATAAATCTCCTAGCTTGCATAGTGGAGATCATATTGGACATTACACTTGATCCAATGCCTTGTACTATTACCTCAGTCTGGTTAGAGCATCTCAACACTACTATCTTTTGTCCACAATCAATGATAGCTCGGTGTAGGCAATAATCCCGTTCTAGAATCAGGTCAAACTCTTGGAATGGTAAGGTTATCAAATCAGCAAGAAACTCTTGTTTGTATAACAATGGGGCAATTTCTATATATGCTATTCCACTAACGTTGTGCCCTGACGGACTAATTACATGCATGTCATATGCTAATTTCTCCATTGTTGGTACTTTGTCAAATACATGCTCCATGCACACATATGAATGAGTAGATCCGGTCGATCAATGCATCATACCAATATCATATAAAGAAAATATACTAGCTATAACCTTAGAGCATGCGATCCTCCACGAGGAGCCTTCATAGCATATGCTCGTCTTTGGTCTTGTCGTGAGCATAGGACGATCACGCTCTCTGAAACTATGTCTCCTCATCCTCTTATCTTTGAGATGGGCCACTCGTTTCTCGATCGCTTGGGGTCAAAGTGGTGCCGTAGATCTTCCTCTGCCACTTCCTTG
This sequence comes from Tetrastigma voinierianum, assembly GCA_016808115.1. Classification (NCBI taxonomy): domain Eukaryota; kingdom Viridiplantae; phylum Streptophyta; class Magnoliopsida; order Vitales; family Vitaceae; genus Tetrastigma; species Tetrastigma voinierianum. The sequence goes on from JAEQBH010008728.1 coordinate 85,258, forward strand.
TTGAATTCTATTATCCCCTGACTCTCGGGGACACTGTGCTATCAAATGCTCAAGGCTTCCACACCGGAAACACCCTCCTGTCACTAACCTACAAACTCCCAAATGCCTTGTATGACGGTAAGAGAGAGCATTCGAAATTTCTCCTGTCCAATTGGAAAGCACCTCTACGTACTCGTGCTACATTGGACCTTAAGCAACCTCTACCTCTGAAATGTGACATATTCTAGTGAGTTGGAGATTCTCACAACTCTCTTTTTCAGGAGGCGAAGCTCTCTAGAAAACTTCTTCTTCTGAGATCTTTCTTTACTGCTCGTTTCAAGTCTCTCTACTTTCATTGCCGCTTGGACAACTATTAAAAATCCTTGTTTTGGAGAAGTCATAGGTGCTAGCTCTCTCTTGATCGAATCATGCATTCCATCATCCAAATTGCACTGCAATGCCTCGATGAGGACCAATTCGGTGCATATGGCGGCGAGGTGATAAATTCTTTCTCATGTTATGCAGATAAGTTCCTTTGCTTCAAATTCGGGGCTTGTTTCCCTTGGAATCACATACATCTCGGTAACATACTTTGCCCTCAACTCTTGGACAAAGAATTCCCATGTCAGGGGATTTGGAATCCTTGGACTTTTGAGCATAGTTTCACATGTCCGTATGCCTCACCTGCCCGATAGTGAGGCTCTTTGTGATGCTCTCGATTGGGAGGCATCTAACCTCCTCTAATACTCTTTCTAACTTTTCTAACCAGAATTCGGCTTTCACTGACTCTTCCATACTCGACCCATGGATTCCTCTGTCGTGTCTTCTTATTGTGTCTAGTAGACTTTAGGAGAGTCGATCTATCCCGAGCCGAGCCATGTCTTGCGATATTCTGTGTAATTTTTGTAAGACTCATTAGGTACATTACTTTTCGAAGGTTGAAGCGTGCTCCTTGTTCATTGGGTTAACACTCTCAGTACTTCTTCGGGACAATCCATCTTGCCTCTGAAAAAACAAGGACATCCACATCAGGCCCACACATTACTACACACAGGCATTTCTCTCATGTATACTCTATTCCAGAGCCGCCTAATCCTAGGCTTTTCCAGAAACGCCTAAACCTTTGCTCTGATACCACTAACTTGTGACAACCCTTCTCCGATCCGACCGGGTTGGGTCTGGCAGTCCAATGCTCACGTCTTGTGATGCTGACTCATTATGGAGTGTCAGTGAGGGTCATTCTCTTTTTTTTTTTCTTTTTTCTTCACGTATAAGCTTTAAGCTAGTTCATTCATATAATGTTAAACATTTAACTTGTATTATATTTTGTGTGAATTACAAAATATATGCAAGCTCCATGGCGTCAGTGTTCAACATTTATAATATTTACATTGTTTCTAAATTTCATATACAAAATGAACTGGAGTCTTGGTAGGGCTTTTGTTAGTCGTGGCCTTTGACTGGCGATGTGGATTATGCGGTCCTCTGGTTTCCTCTTACTGTGCACCAGTTGAACACTTCCATTATAAAGCTCAGCTTAGTGGGAGTGCTCACACATGGATGACCTACGATAAGGTTCACCCACTTCTATACAAATGCATATACTTATATAACATTCTGAGATTCTTATCATTTCTCATCATATACTTTTCATAACAAGTTTCATTTCTGTCATCTTATGTGTACTGTATCATCTTATAATTTACTTATTGTTCTTATGGCATATACTATCATCGCTGCGATTGCTATGCTTCATAATCATGTCATATATTCTCTACATTTCATTTGCATATACGTTGTTTTTCTTTTTATGTTTCATGTGCACAAACAGAAGTGGATACGAGAAACTATGAGGCCCGAAGAGCGTACTCCTTTATGTGAAACAATAGGTCTATAAGGGCAGAAGGCGGCTGTGGTGACCCTTTAGAGCTACCTGATCAAACGGGATCTATCTCATCGACCCAAATGGGGCCACAATATCAAAAAAGAACTTATATGCTGCAGACTTAATTTTCTAATAGGCGGCCACCGTCTATTCCTCTACCGGGTTCTAAGCGGACAATCAATATTGTTATTTTATGTTCGATTATATCTCATATTCCCGAATAATTATTGTCGTTCGGTAATCATATATGATATATACAATCATTTATTCATATCTTTTCATTTTCATATCTATTATATGCATAATAACTATGCTTACCATGTATGCTTATGAGATATTCACAATTCATAATATGAACACTATGGTTGGACCTACTGTTTCATGATTTATGAATATGTAGTTCATTTATCAATCTATCTATTAATGGATTCTTGACTCAATGGAGCTCCAGCAAGAGTCCGAGAACACGAGAAAGCGGAGTTCGGACGAAGGAGTTATGACCTTCCGAAGTTGGAGGTCATACGTAGTCAACCCAGATGAGCTGACCTGAACTGGCCGAGCTGACCTGACCTCGGTGAGCTCGGTCTAATACCTCGGTCTGACACTTGCTATCCTCTTCAGGCATATCAATGGATTCTTGACTCAATGGACTTTCCATAGGAGTCGAAACACCGAGTCGGAGTTCGAGACGAAGGAGTTGCGGCGCCAGAAGTTGAAGGTCATACGTAGTCAACCGGACAGCATTTTGGCGGGCGAAATTTCGACCTCTGCGACCTCTACAATAAGGTCTCTGGTGACCTCCACGACCTCTGTTGACCTGCAGGGATGAGGTCACCTGGGATGGGGTCTAAAGCGAGCCCTCTGTTGGCCTCTACGGGATGAGGTCTGAGGAGTTTGACCTCTCTTGACCTCTACGGGATGAGGTGGAGTTGACCCTCTGTGGCTACGGGATGAGGTGGAGACTGACCTCTGCGGCCTCTACGGGATGATGTCTGAGGCTGACCTCTGTTGACCTCTACAGGATGAGGTCTACAGGCTGACCTCTGCTGACCTCTACAGGATGAGGTCTACAGGCTGACCTCGATAAAAGGACCATAACTTGGTCTATAGGGTTCAGATTGAGAGAAATTCAAAAAGCCTAACATCAAGTGCGTTGATGTGGCTACAATTTACAGAGAAAAGAACTCACTACCAAATTCCCTTTATATCTGACCAAAAACCTGTTCTAAGGTCCGGCTACTGCGTATGATCAAAAATAGGGAAATTTTCTTGGTTCAACTTGCAACTAGACCTTTCCCAAAACACATCTATAGAAGCCTTAGAGTTCTTCTCAACTCAAACCTGACAATAAATGAGTTTGGGAGTTTCCAAACCCAAACCATACAAAAGATAGAGGGTTCTAAACCATGTATCTATACTTTCTATACCAAAACTAGACAAACCCATACTATTGTACAAAAATCGACACTTTTCCATACGAAACTTAACAAGTTCCATACACACCTAGTTTACATACAAATATTCATAGTTCCATACAAACCATACTCAACTTCCATACCTGTGATCTTCTTTTTCCTTTCCTTCTTTCTTCTTTTCTCTTATTCTTCTTCTTCTTCTTCAGTTTTGCTCTCTTTCCCAGAGACCAAATGAGATATTTATCTTGGTCTTATCATATTCTGATCTTATCCTTTTTATTTCACTTTAGTCCTCCAACTCTTCTAATATTCACAAATCAATTTATTATTCTTACTTTGGCATGAACTTATTAAATTATGACCCTTGGGTCCTAGTTAAGTAAATTATTAATTTACTCTAACTTTATATTAATTCAAGTTCTTGCTTATTTTGTTTTATCTTTATTTTATTCGAAAAAATATGCTTTTACTTTTTTATTATACACAAACATGTTATAAAACCGTTGGGTATAATTTGAATGCTGGTAAAAACAAGTTACGGCGTCCGGATCGAGTTGCGTACCATTTGGGTGAATGAGACACGACATCTAAGGCTAGGATAATTAAGGTTGCGTAGCATGCCCATCCTCCTTACATCGACTTGTGTCCTCGGTACCCGCGTGAAATTGGGTTAGTCACCCACATGGCGTTTGGGTCACTCCCACGAATGCCACATGTGTTTGTAGCTTATCCCATTCCACTAACCCCACAGCATTGTTTTGAAACCATTGTGGTTGGAATGATGCTAAAATCCTGTTGTGCATTACTTAAATCCATTGTTGCACTACGGAGGTATTCGATGTCCGTAGTTCATATAGAAAGGTCACGTGGCTAAAGTTTGAGGTATCGGGTGGCGCTGCGGGAGCAATGTGGCGGTTCCGATGAGAGAGTGGCGTGGAGGGCTTTCGAATGAAATGGTAGGCACTTGCCAAAGAGCGTGTTGTCCCGACGCGATGTGGAGAGAGGTGGCCAGCTAGTGGATGATGTGGCCCAGTAGGGTGAGAGGCAGACTCTTGAAGTGGAGTGCGAAGTTTGACAAATAGCCACGAGGATGGTATGGGCCCGAGTGGGAATCTATGGAGGAGGGTGATTACGAAACTATATTGATGACAAAATGTGAGAGCTTGAGTCCTCTTGAAAATGTACTTTAACCGGCCCGAGGTACTTTATTCTCGGCATGAACTGGATTAATAAATATCATTTGGCTGAGAAATTCGGCTAACACGCATATTCTTATTATCAGTAGCATGTAGGGTTTATTACGCTTTGAGGTCGAGTAGTGAGGCATAGGTCATCTCACAAGAACATCTCAGGGAAATAGCACATGCAAGGACTTATGTTTGCCAGGCGAGTCGATCGGTGCATGAGCATGTATAACCATCAAGGAGAACGTGCGCTGTGGAAGGAGGACTGCCCAGGCATATATAATCATCTCTGGATGCTTATCGGGAGGGCTATTACTTTGTGAGACTTATGCTGCCCAAAGGGTGAGAATTAGTTGAGGGCTAACCATGAGCATAATATAATCATCTCGAAGAAAAATAATGTAACTTTTGTTTAGGCATTTGAACAAAGATTATAATCGTCTCCATTATAAGGGAGATCTACAAGTACTTCATAAACATGGAGGAAATACCTTTTATGAGTTGGTGAGAGTTTCCAGTGAGCTTTACTCGAGTTTGTTGACTATGGCCCAGTCGGTATTGTTAGGGTCTTGGTCATTCAAGGCATAAGGGCTTGATATGTCTACATGATCATAGGAGCTCATGCGGCGGGCGAACTCTGAAGTGTAGGACATACATGAATTAGAAAATTGATCACAGAACATTAGCCATTTCTTGGAAAATGAACCCGTAAAGCCTTCATTGATCCTCCCATATGGGGTAGGGGTGGTGTTCCCTCTTAGAAAAGATAATCATCTCGTAACATGGAGATTGGCTTATGGGTGGCATGAGGACGGTGAGTTGTCCGGGTGGACTCGGGCGCAGCTCCCTTGTACGGTTGGGACGTCAACAATCATGGCGAGAGCGGTATCTAGGAGGAAGAGACGGGTAGGGCATTCCTTGATAGTTTTCTTAGAGTGATGACCAGGAAAATAATGCTGCGATGAGAGTCATCTTTGCTCCTTTAGTCGTTTGTCTAGCGGCCAGCGGGCTTTGGTCGATGAGGGCTCAAAGCGAAGGTGGTCACCCGTTGATTAAATGGCGTCTTGATATCTTAGTCGCAGGGAAGGTGAGATTGGTTCCACATATGGCACGATGGAAGTGCGGCTTTCCGCAAGTGAATCGCGACAAAAATTTCAATTCTTCTCCTTTTGATCGGGAGAGGATATTTACATCGTATTTAAATAGGACATTTATTGGTGCTTTACTCCTTACATTATACACTCACTATCATATTAATCTCATACCATAAGATTTGCCTGTCATTAATAACGTGGTGATCACGCCTTCTTCGCTCTTCTTTATCTCGCCGCTCGGTGGTTTATCTTCTTGTGTGTTCGAGATCACCCTTCTAATTGCTCGAGGTTGCCGAGATGGGGTTGCTGTCCGATCTTCCTACCTATTGAGCTCAGGTTTACTTTATCTCCATGCAGGGTGTTTTGTTCGGTCGAACTGCGATCCTCTGGGCAAGGTGGTTGAGGTTGTAGCATGCCATTTCGCCTTTGCATCTTAGAGCTTGTGTCCTCACCCGCTGATGCTGCATTGATCGGTTGGATCTTATGAAGGTCTGAATGCCACATGTGTTGCTTATCCCATTCCAACAATGAGCGGTATTTTATATGGAAAGATTGATAAAAATAGAATTTTGTATTTTAATACTTAGAGTTTCAAAAGCTATTGTAGCTTTTCCTTATCGAGAAGTTGTTTATTCCTAATAAGTTATAAGATATGATTAGAAATTTTACTAAACAACTTATTAGAGATGATTGAGGGTGAATCCTTTAACTATATAGACATGATAGAAGTGATATAAAAAATAATACATTATATATAGAATAAGAGACCGAAATTTATAAAAAAAAAAGAATAAAGAGTTACCTTAGGTTCTAAGTTTATTTCTAGTGATTTATTTATTTATTTTAAAAGGAATTTCAGTGATTGATTTGGTTATACCACATAATTGCATATGAAATAGTAAAAATATTTATTTTATTTCATCCATACCTATAAATATTTAAAAAAATCATTTATGATAAAATAAAGCACTTGCATTAGGATTTTAATTAATAATAAAATTAAAATTTTTAATAACCATAATAAATCTAAGATATCGTAATCTTTAATATTCCTTAAATTCAAATTTTAAATCAAATTTATATGATAAAATGATTTTTAATAAAATCAAGTGAATAAACGTAAAATTTACATTTATAGTTTAATAAATGTGGGAGTCATTAACTATTTAAAATAATAAAAATATTATTTTTCTTGAATTTTCAAGACAATGGCTTTGTTTTTCAATAAATATGAGAAAAGATAAAATAGAAATTTTGATATATATATTTTTGAAGCTAATCACTTTTAATACATCGTGATGAAGTAAGTATCATTTAATTTTATTTTTAATATGTTTACTTACATTAGAAATAATTTTCTCATAACTTACGCTAGCCTATTTTCTTTGCATCAATAGTTTTTTGTCATTTAGAAATGATCTCTTTTACATATCTTTTCATCCTTTTCTTTTTTTTTAATAAAGTGGTCATTCCACATAGATATAGGTTGTTATTTGTTTTTCGTGATTTAGTTTGTTACCTTGGTGTGTGTTGATAATGCGTTGCCATTAGTCTTCCGTGCGTGTGTGATTATCGTATCGCCAGGATGGTGGGTGGTTGTCATTTTAGTACAAATGTTTTGGTTTCGTCATCATGGTGCAGCGTTTATTTGTGTTTAGGCGATTTAGGCGAAATTGAAATAATATGATCCAAAGACAATAAATCAAATCAATGATAAATAATATGTTGCAATGTTGTGAATTGTTGGCAACAATGATGATAAAGATCGGAAGAAAATAGAATAACCTGATACACAAATTTTTGTGGTTTGGCATTGTGTCTACATCCCACGGGGAGCGATGAAACCGAAATTTTACTATCATTGAAATGAGGGTTAAACTAGGAGAGGGTGTTTATAATAACTTTGAATATAATCAAATTACAAAAAATGCTATACGAACATGCCGTATCGTGGAGACTTAGCCAGCATCTAACCTAAAGTGAAATAAGCCATATCATAACATCATAGAAACTAAAGTCATGGGTGTATTCGATCACAATGATAATATTAATAAAACAACTATTAAATGTATAGGATGGGAATCAATTCATTATCTTGTTGTGCCAGGCAGGGGTCGTTGACTACGGAAGTAAAGCACGGAATACAGTGGATGTCAGTTAAAACGCGGCAGAAAAATCGGGCAGAGTCTCCTGCAATGCGGGAGCTCTGAATCTGATACACCGCATGAAACTTTGTCCCAGCTTGATCCGATATAATCACAACATGAGTAAAGCGACCACTTGGGCCCAATAACTATACTCATCATGATCACAACAGCTATATCCAATGAGTTTCAAAAGAGGTTAATCCCGATTCTCTTTTATACAACACATATATTAAAATTAGAGAATTCTAATACATGATCACAAACCAAATTAGGCTTTCTAGAACTAGGCCTCTGGGACGGGCCGTCTCCTCGCATGCTCCACGTACGTAGGGGGTCCCACGACAGGGTGAGCTAATGCTCGATGGGAATCGCCTAAGTGGGCTACTCACCACCTAAGTGCGGTGCAATGTTTCCAAATTAAACACACATTCAAGTAAATGCATGATCCTACTTGAATGTCCTACGCGGAGAAGCTTTCAAACTCGGATCCGAGTCCTCACGACTCCCTCAACTCTTCAGCTCGTGTAAAAATTTCTATTTTTTTGTTTGTTTGTGTGGACAACCCTCAGTGTATATATGTCGATTGGGCCGCTCAGACGATTGATATATTATTTGTTTGTGGACTACCTCAGATGAATATCAATTGGTAGCTAGGCTATTGATATTTTAATTTGGACTACCCTCAGATAATTGTGTTTTAGAACAACCCTCGGCAGTTTTCTCTAGACTCATCTCATGCACTCACTCCTATAGTCCTAGGGTGTTCCAGTGCATATGGAATGCATGTATGTCAGTTCCAATACAGTCTAATCACATGCAAATATATAAACATGAATATACTCGCATAATTCAAATCACACCATCATGTTATGTAATTATACATTTCATCACATCAAAATTAATATCAGGCTAATAGTCAAGCACGAGCAATTGCTTGAATTTTCGACCAAAACACATTAATTCACAAAAATATTTTTCTGTCACTATTCCTATGAACAGTAAAAACCTAGGTTTCTGGTTCAAACACATCCATTCATGATTCACTTTGAACAGGGTTTCACAGCCATTTCACTGCCCTCAGTCAACCAATACGCAATTCATTCTGGCATCAATTAATATTCGATGTATGAGCGACCCACGGCCTCCATTTTTCTTTCAAAGGGTGTATCAATTCGGTCCAGGTTTGGGACCGATCCTTTGTCCCCTCGCGACCTCTATTCGGCTGAACATTGGTAAAACGCTATGGGGTAAAACTCAAGTAGGGAGAAACCCCTACTTCTCGGGTTGACTCCACTAAATCCGGTACCACGAAGCCTCGCGTGGCGGTTCTCACTTCTTGTCCGGGCGCAGCGGTCGGATCGCGGGTATTTTACGAAGGGCTTTCTCTCACGTAACGCCATTGAAGCTCTTTGATCTCCCTCCCCCAATTCCATTTTGTTCTTTTAGTTGGATTTTGAAGAATGGCCCATAATTCTTTTTGTCATTTAGTGACTTAAGTCAATTTAATTAATTAATTCTCTTCTTTCTCAGTTTGACATTCGGCGTACTATCTCGTAGTCCATTTCGTCATTTTCTCTACTCCCTTACCACTTATGGTACATGAGTACTTGTTATATGTGACTTCGTCGCGCCGAAAAATCGTTTTTACGGCACGGCGAATGTCTCGAGAAAAGCGTGCCAACTTTGACTATCTCGGAATATTACGAATTTTACGTGCCAACTATATTTTGAATGATTCTTTGTGAAATACATTTTAGTCATCAAAGTCTAGAAACAATTACGGATTTTCTTGTGCACAATTTTATGTCGAAATTACGATTTTGCCCTTTTTCGAGTGGAATTTCTGGGTCACATTCTCCCTCCTTAAAAGAATTTCGTGCGAAATTCAGACGATCTAATCAATCACGTGCGTATACAGCGTGCTCTACCATGCATGTAGCGATCATTTAAATCTTAAGCGACTAAACCGTACCTTCATCCTAACGAAGACTAGGTGGCGCGCCGTGTCTCGGCTCCGCATTGGACTCCTCCGCTCCATAGTGCCTCCCATAGTACCCTCGCTATCCTCACGGTCTTGCGTCGTAAGAGCGATCCGCGGTACATCAACAATACACGGTACTCCTCGAAGGTCCCATGCGTAGCCGACCTCAAATACGTCCCCCGATCCACACCGCGGGTTGGATGCCCGGGTATATTTAGAGCATGGGCGTGAAATACCTCGTGGACACGACATCTTGGCGATAGCATGGCCGACGCAGCAACGATTTTCATCCTCTGAGGATCTCGAAGATCCCGATAAACCCACCGGTAGCTGCGCGCTGCCGGGCGACCACTCCCTGCCAGGCATCACCTTGGGCCATGATCTCGACCTCGAACTCTCGGGGTCAACGTCGTACATCTACATAGCTCTTACAGCCATTTCTAGGCGTGAGAATCTGTTGTCGTATCAGCTTCGCCTTCTCAGGGTGTCTCTAATCGAATCGGGACCGTGATGGAGCTCTCTTCCACCTCGGTCCAATCATGCGGTAATCTACATGGCCTCCTTGCAATGCTTCAAATGGTGCCATGTATACTCGCTGATGCTTTGTTGTTGTGGTAGATTCATAGACGGCAGCTCCTCTACCCTTATGACCGGGATGTATGCACCATGACATGTCCTCCCAACACGTATATAATTCACTGGTGTAACCTACTATCTTTACTTATTATTATGCTTGGCCTTCCCAAGGTCGCAATCATTTGTGATCCATTGATCGTCAGCTGGTTCATGTCACGTGTATCTTTATCTGAAACCTTGCCCGGAAGCAACACCCGATGTAATTGCGGGGTATCGAATCTCGAGTCCCAGCGCTCAGGCTCACATCGCTTTCGATAAGTCCTCGTGATAACGACCGTGTGTTTCATCTCGATTACCGCAACTCTTGGCTTACACTTGAGCCTCTTACATTTTTGATTCAACAGGTCTTCATTGAATTCGTAGTCTAAAGGCAAACTCAACCCACACTCACGAGAGTGGTGAATGGCCGTCACCGTGCACCACACCCGATTGACGCGATGTTACCATGCACCGCGAAGCGCCCAATAATGTCATCTTGTGACGCGCAATCGGGGTCCACCATGAAGGCGATCTTAGAGATCATTCACTCATAATCTTGTTGTCGGTCGACTCATCTACGTCCTAGGGAAGAACATCATACTACGAAACCTGCAAAGGCACCCAACACCTAGCCCGAATCAAAGTAGTGTCGGGTGTAATGACGAAGCTAAGGTCCCGGTGCGATGACTGGAGTGGGCGTCGCTTCATCCATATCGAACCCGACATCAACAACCAATAGTGCTGCCACCTGGTGCCACGCTTTCATTATGACTTTCGATATGTCCACGACTTGACCCACGCTCGGCCTATATGTTTGTTTGGGAGTGCTTGTATAACACCAGAAACCAAAGCTGAACCTCGACGTACTAAGGTGTGGAGGGAATGGGCGTATACTCTCATCCTCGGCTAACTAGGGTGTTGTCTGAATCTTGGGATCCTTGTCTGGGGCAATCCGAGTCTCATGCTGATCCACATTTTTAGTCACGGGGAAACTGAGTGTGAAGCGAAGTCATACGCCTCTTCCGAAGACTAGAAGAGGGTGATCCTCCCTCTTCTTACCAACACCCGTATCAGTGTTCCAAGTATCCTCAATCTCTCTCAGTAGTCGGGACCGCCCCAGGCAAATGAGTCCGTATCTCGTAGGCGAAATCTAGCAATCCACCTGAATGGACAACTTATTACATTCTCGAATCTCTGTAATACCCGGTAATCCCGAAACCATTATCTCGAAGATTGACATTCTGTCTCTCGACTTCGTCAACGCCTCAACCTTCTACAGGTCATTCGGCACTCGGTGCTGACACCGTCAATACAAAAATCTCCCCTCGATAAGCTAAAGCTTCGCACTTCTTGAACTTGGCGTGCGGTGATGGTCTCTGATGCGCGTAACCACAATCCCTCAGTGATACTCATGCTCCCCTTTTCTGGCCCGGGGAGTAGATCAAAATGTCATCCGAAGACTACGACAAAAATGATCTAGATAGGGTTGGAACACCTATGCTTGAGATCCCATGAATGCTACTACAGCGCGTGTCGATCAAAGAGCATCATAGTAAACTCAAAGTGCCCATACTTAGCGTCTATGTTGTCTTAGGGATATATGTCTTTCTAACCCTCGGTGATGGTAACCGGTCTGAAGGTCTACTTTGGAGAAGACTACGCTCACTCTCGGCAGTGAATAAATCATCAGTAAATTAATAGTGCAGATTCTGAATCATAACCACATTCAAATTTGCACATGGTCAATCGCGATCGAGAAGGGTCTGCCCTTCTTCTTATAAATAGAGCAAGAAGCGCCCCGTGGTGAAGTGCTCGATGCGATAAACCCAGCAATCGATAGCTCTTACTGGTTGGACTCGAGTTCTATGACTCAATGGTCTTAATCTATCTCGAGTCGCGAGATGGGTGAAGTACAAAAGGTGTAACTCGATACGAAGTCTACTACCCTACGTGGGGTAAGTCCGGGTAAGCTCATGCGGAAAAACATCCACATGCTCGCATCTTGCACTCGAGGTAGATCTAAGTGCGGTCTCTCCTCGTCCTCAGGGAGGTGGGCTCATTGTGACATTCGCGTCCTCGACATGTCTGGACTGCGATATCTTGTGCAGGCGAAATATCATGTTTATCCCCTGAAATACCACCTGATGCGAATCCTGCGTGTGGCGGTAACCATGCAGCTCACAATCGTCGCGACCACATGGTATCGTGATCCATCCACTAGGATGACGTGAACTCGACATCTCCATGATCCTCCCGGGTCCACTTGTGAGGTAGAGTCAGGATCTCTAATGCCAACCCGACATACCATCTTAATTCTCACCTAATCTAGGGAAGGAAGTCACATAAAGGCTCCTCTAAGGTCTCGAGAGGTCTTGCCCATTTTCACGATATTTGGGCCTCCTCTGCATTTGGAACACGTAGTCTAATCTGGTAGTGTCGAAAGTAATATCCATAACCTCACAAACCTTCTCAATGCAGCCTTGAACCAATGGTCTACCACCATGGGATCTCTCCCCACAGTGAATGTCGAGGAGGATGTTGCGTCCTAAACTTACAGGTTACTAGAACCTCTCGACTACACCTTTATGCTAGCACGTGGGATAGCCGGCCGTCATGATACTACGGCCTCAACGAGGCTTGCTTATCAATCACGGTGATTGCGACCCGATTACCTGTGGGCCTTCTCGTCGTCTTTCGACTAGCCATCTACGTATTTCAATGGCAACGAGAAATCATTTAATTTTTCATATCGGTCACAACTAACTAATGCATTACCCGATTACTAATAGACTTAACAACCATGAAGCCCGACAGTTCATTTCTAAGTGGGGCTAAATTCAACCACTCGGTTCATTTATTTTCAATAAAATTCCGAGTTTTCTTTGTTGTTTCATTATCCAATCCCAGAGTCGTAGTTCTAATAATAGCATTCACCGCTTTTCCTATCGCGTTTACACCATGCATATAATTTCCTCACATAACAATCGCGCGATCACAATTTCAATGGTAGTTAAATACAATACGGTATCTCTAAGGCATAAGCACGGTAAGACTACTTATTCATACACACATAAATCAGTGTATACACATTGTCCTTGCATTCTAAGTGTCTGAGGCAATTAATCCTCCCATTTAAAACTTTTTAACATCTAAAAATTTTATTTTTGAAAATTTCATATTTCGAAAATTTTGTCTCTTTGTATTTTATTTTTTATTTTATTTTTCAAAAAAAAAAAAAATTTGAAATTCTTGTTCACAGTTGGCCCAGATTATTTATTCACATTCCACAGTTAATTTATTTATTTATTCTGTTAGTCCTGACTTACTGTATTACAATACAATTTACCTTTGCCTTCTTAGGCGCAATGCAATTCGTTGCCTACTCTGATACACCTCGCAGTCACAATACCTTGCGTGTTGCAATCCTGACCCTTGCCCGAGCCTCCTGCTTTATTACGATACAAATTCCCGACCTCTTTGCACTCTGTTACCACAAATGCAACCCACCTTGTCTGATTTTCCCCGGTGCAATACAATCCAACCACTTCTTGCAATCTGATCTCACCTGACCCGCAATACAAAACCTCTTAAGCCGACCATCAAGCCTTTCTACGCAATACGATAGTGTATTCCTGTCTGATTCAAGTCTCCTAGCAGCCAACCTACCTCTATTGCAATACAATACCAGCCTTGCAATACAAAAAAAAAAATTCACAACACAATTAGGCAGTAGCCTAACTTAGGTCACCTGATTTTTTTCATTATTGTATTATTATTATTATTTTCATTTGTTCTATGGCTGGAACATAAAATTTATACACCTATTTTTTTCATTTTCCATAATACTCAAATAAATTTATAAAAATTTATTTTACTCCATTCTTCAATTACAACTTGTAAAACCTAGAAATTTATTTTCTTTAATTTATTTTTCCAGTTTTACATTGTAAAAAAAAATTTTCTCCACCTTATTTATTTATTTCCAACTACTGGAAAATACCAAAAAATACTTATCCCGAATATTTTTTCCATTATTCTCAATACCAATAGAATTTATAAAATTTAATTTTTTTCTTCATTTATTGGAAACTACAAAAAAATATATATAGCACTTGATAAACCAAATAAATTGCCTTAAAATTTATTTTGTTTTATTTATTTATTTTTCATTTAATTACGGAAAATGGTCGAAATTTCCTCCATTCTCCTTATACAACACTAATCCTAGTGTTCAACCTCAAATTTTAAGAATTTGATTTCATTATCAACAACTCAAATAAATTTATTAAAATTTATTTTATGTTCTTCTCTAGTTTTACTCTTTGTAAAACTCCAAAATATTTTCTTACCTATGTGCTAATCATGCACACAAACCATCATAACATATCACAAACCATGTTATAAACATCATTCACATAACACACAACTCATGTTATACTATGATCACATGAACACCATGCGTCACGGAGTGTTCTATTCAGTGATTTCCTAGGTAATCTCATACCTAACTTCGACATAGAACCACACCTAGTGGTGATGTTCTTGCTAGACTATGGCCTAAGCGAATCCTAAATCTGAGGTTTCCATATGCACATACTCTACATCAAACCACCCAGTGGTGATGGATATGACCAGAGAGCTCCTAGGTATTCGTATACCTATGCTCGATACAAAGGCGTGGCCGGCCCCACGAGCAGGGGTGTTTGACTACCGAATCAACCGCGGAATACAAGTGGATGTCGGGTTGCAGACGCCGCCGAGGAAAAATCGGGCGAGAGTCTCCTCTTTACGAGGGCTCTGCCCCAATCCCTAATCTGCCTGAAACACTGTCCCCCAGAGTGGTCGTTTTACTCATGTTGTGATTATATTGGGTACCTTGGGACCGGGTTCCCATGCCGGCGTGTATTAGGTAGAGCTCCGCGCTCTGAGAGATACGCCGGTACCACAGTAGCGTCGGGCCGACATCCACTTGCCCATTAAGCGAGGTTGGCCAGTAGTCAACCAGGCTGAAGCGTCACACTATTAACGAATCTTTGTTTCATCCTTTATGTTTTTTTAATTATTTTGATTCTATATTTATATGCATATGTTACAAGTTTTGAATCGATAAGAGTATATATAAAATTACGAAGCCGGGGGTCAAGGGGCTCTCTTGGATCGAAAATATAATTTCTAAAGTCATCATATTTGAAGCAGTTCTCAAGCGGTCTCGAGGCTATACGGGAGCAGGTTTCATTGAAAATGAGTTTGTTTCCATTATTTCCTAGTTGTTTGGAGTGCGCTAATGAAGGTAGCACATAGAAATTTGCTTCTAAGTTCTCACTTTTATGCTTCTCGATGTATTGAATTTGAACCTCGTGGGTTCATGCTGCCTTTGTTGATATACGATACAATGGAGTAATGAAATATTGAAACATATTTTTTAAACAAGCTACTGAAAGCGGTTATTTATTTATTTATTTTTGAAGTAATCTACGCTAGAAGCAGGTTGGCCAAAACTATTTCATGATGCTTATAGAACAAGAAAAATTATTCGGGACTGTACATGGAATTTTTCATCGTTCGAATGTAATTTTTTTTTTAGGTAAGAAAAGTAGCAAACGGATAGGCAACGTGAAATACTAAGAAGAAAAGAAAATGTGAAAGAAAGATAATTTGAAGAAAAATAAAAAATGGGTTTTAAAACTTAATAAATTAATTATATATGTTTTATTCTGGCTTTTATTTATTTATTTCTAATATATAGGATTAAAAATTTTAAAAATAGGCAAAATTTTGAGAAATATTGATTATATTTTATTTTCTTTTGTATTTGGGTTAAGTAAAAAAATTTCGCAATGAGCTTTTTATAGTTCAACCCTTTGTGTTTTCCCATGAAAAATTTTTATTATTTAGTATTTTTTTCTTTCCACTTTTGTGGTGACTTAGATGAACTATTCACGAAATCAATCTTGTGAAGTAGGGAGGAAGAAAACAAATTTATGATTAAAAGTGCGTGAAAAGCCCTGAAAATGAAATGAGTTGAGGAAGAAATGATGGTGAGTCTCCAATCTCCATGACCAATAAATCAATCCTCCAACCAACCTGACCATGAGCGCTAAATCGATCCGTAGGTTTCAGAATAAAGTGGGCATCATAAGATCGAAAAGAAGAAAAATGGCAAAAGAATCGTTTAAGCGCAAATCTAAGATCAAGAAAGAAAAATGGCGAGGTAGGTTGTGCCTTTACACATTGTCTGAAGATAACAATCGATCATCGGAGAAAGAAGAAGCTAGGGCATCATAAGGAAAATAAGTAAATGCGTCATGACTCCTGCCCCAGTATACTATTACAAAGCAAGGTGGCACCTGAGACCTTGAGTTTGAATACCGATAACTCTTAGGTCGTCCCAGTCATCCTGGAGTCGTCGCCATGGCCCCGCCTATGGTTTATTCTGCGAACAATTGAATCGAATCATGTCTTCTTTATCCACGTCGTCTGTAATTAGCTTCGGTCGATTCGGCCGCCCACACTCACGCACACAAGCATCGACTCTCTTGGCGTTCATGTGAATCGGAACTTCGTCTTCCGATGTCGTCAGGAATCGTGGCGTGTGCTCTCCGGCGGTGGATAACTGGATTCCGTCGATTCTGCGAGAATCGGCCGATGATCGCGCCATGCTACGATGCGGTGGTTGCGGTAGGAGTTTTAAGCTTGCCGTATTGCGGCGTTGGCGGTGAAACCCTAAGGAGCTCGTTGCGTCGTGCACCTCTTGGCGCCTCGGGCGCCCATTTGTTTCGTCGCAGCACGGTTGGCTGCTCTCGCCTCTCGAATCTCCCAGTATTTTGTCTTTGTGTGGATTTTTGCCCAGTCAGGAATTGAATTTTCGGTGTCTTCTTGGTGTCGATCCAACCTTTTGTGAATATTTTGAATATGTTGTGGACTATGTTATTCACAGAATCTCCGTCAATGTGCTCCGAAACCGCGTGTTTCAGAGTTTGATGCTGTTCGAGAATATGCGGTTTCTGAAAGATTTCGAGGCACGCCGGACACGGAAAGATATTGTTCTGACGAGGACATAACCGATGATGTGAGAGATATCGACTCCAGGCGAGTGTCCTGGCCGAGACTATCAAACATCCCTAGAGATCTCAGTGCATGAGCAAACCTGATGTTTCGGAGTTTGATCTTTGTTCGAGAATGTAGTTTTAGAAGATTTCTCATACGGACCTGCGGAAATATATCGTTTTGGAGAGAAGCGATGATTGGCGGAGATATCGGACTCCCGGGCGAGTCACAGATTTTCCGTTGAGAATCCCGAGCCACGACCATCGTTTCGAGCCAGTGGCGGAGACCACGAGTGCATAGAGCATCTCTTAGGAACCTGCTTGTCGCCGTCATTGCCGCGCCTCCTCATGCTTGATTGGCGTCAGCTTGCCATGCAAGGCTTGATAAAGATCTTCTTGAATAAATCCCGAAAGGCGAGATAGCATTGGTAGTCTTCTCTGATTCCATCATTTGAAGTACGGAGGCGGCGACACGGCGACACCTTCCCCTTTCTCGAAGAACTTCTTGCGGGGATTTTAAGGTAGCCATAATAAGCGAGTATTGATTTCTAACCGTAGCGAGTTTTATAGCAAAAAAACAAAAAGGAAAAAAAATTCATTCCATCTACGGTTAAACCAAATCTAAATTATTATTTTTTGAATAAAAATTATAATATGATACTTTTATTAGAAACTTAATTTAAAAAGAAAAATCAAGATATCATTAAAAATCTATTAAATGAGAAGTTTATTTAGAATTGTTAGAATAGACACGAAATCTCCAATTAAGAATGTTTTCACAAATTTTCTTCTGAAGAGGGAACATCATTTTCAGAATTCGACACATAGAAAGTTAATGCGCAACTATTCACTTTAAAGGCAATAATTATAATAGATTTCTATGGTTCTTTCAAACAATCTAATTTTATATATATATATACCATATATATATATATATATATATATATATATATATATATATATATGTATATTTCTGATTATTTGAGGGCGGTCCACATGTTTCACATTTTAATCATAAGTGGGGCTCGTGATCTTCCCTTTTACTAAAAAAATTCCTCTTTCATCCCTTTGTTTTTAAGCTTAAATTATATATAGCAGTAGGTGCAACATTTTTGTATAATATTCCACCAAGCGGGGGGAAAGTTTTTCTTTACTTATTAGATATAAAAGATTTATTTTGTTTTTATTTTTACAATTCATTTAAATTTTAGGAGAAAGTATTCAGAATTTGATTAAAAAGGGATGTTAGCATTGACTGTAAAACAACTTAATTTTCCTTTTTTTTTTCCTTTTATGTTTCTTTTTCATATATTGCTGTAATATCATTTGCTTAAACTCACTTAATTCTCGAAAAAATATATATTATTGGATGATGAATGTATAATGGGTAATAATAAAAACTATACAAAAATAAGCTATTTTGGTTGATCAAAATAAAATAATTTTCTTTAAATATTTTACTTCTATTTCCTTTTTCCTTGGAATATAATTATTATTTTAGAATATTTTGACTACGTTCTATTCGGTGATATGTATAGATTGTTTAACTATTGTCTAAAAATAGTTAGGTAACTCCCATTAAAATGTACATTTTATAAACTTAATTGTTATTTTGTGGTTTCTCGTGACTTTATTTTCCTAGGAATAAAAATGAAGACATATCTTTCTTTTACCCGAGAATTGAAGAGATTGACTTTGAGGAATAAGGTTAGTTGACTACGCCAATGGAATAAGTTCTTAGAGATCTTTTTCTTCCATGTATCTTTCAACCTTTAATCCACTTTTGGAATTTATCCTTTGTTAAATATGGTAGTAGCATCTATGATCATCGTTAGCCAATACCATATCTATTACCATAATTGAGGTGTATTATTTATTTATTTTTATTTTAGATTGAAGGTGCACATTGAGAAGAAGGAAGGAAGGCTGTATTCTCTTGAATTTTTTGGTTTTTTTTATCATTTAATGGGCTCTTCTTACCCTGATAAAGCAATTTGCTATTGGAATTCATCAATGTTAAATAATAGTATTAGCTGAAACTATTACCATAACACCATAGAATCACCTATTATCATAATAAAGTTACTATTATTTGTTCCATGAGGTTTCTTTTGAAAAGAATTTGACTTTTTTAAACCTTCTAATTTGATTTCTTGATCATTTATTTATGCTCCTGATTATTTTCTATAAAGGTAAAGAAACCAACTTTTCCCATATATATATATATATATATAGGTGTAGTCTATGAAAAAACAGAATCTTTATTAGGTTTATATATTAAAGCTTTCTAATTATGGACTTATGCACCTGACTTGAGAGAGGACTCGCGCAGCGCACAGAAATGGAATTTGGCTTCGGTTTGAGTGCAAATGAATGGTGCCCACTTAATACATACGGTTTTGCTCCAATAATTTGTTTTTGTTTGCCTAAATAAAAACCTTAATTTTATATACATTTAAAATAAAAAAACGGTTCAAAGTCATAAAATCGTAATAAATTCATAATGGATTTATTTTGAATTCAAATTCTAACCGTTAAGTTAGCATTTTAATTCGTACTTGTTTCGTTTTTAATTCTTATAATTAAGTTTGCGTTTAATTAAATAACGTTTTGTTAATTCTTATTATTAATAGTAACATAACATCTTTTCAATCTCCACCTTTTTACGCAACCCCAGGAACTATCTATCTTCATCTCTATTGTTCCTCTTTCTGAGTTCGTCTAGACTCACGAAGAAACGTATATCATGAAATTATTATTTTAATATTTTGAAAATAATAAATAAATGAAAATATTTAAAACTCACTAAGCATATTATCTAAATTAAGAAAATACTAATATACTAAAATTAATAATATTTGTTATTAAAATTTTTCTTAAAGATGAATTATTTTAATATTAACTCTTTGATTATTTGATACATTTTACAATCAATCAATAATTGCTCTCAAGTTATAATATTTAGTATAAAATTAGAATCGATGACTAGTATGGCCAGTCCACAAAAACTTTAGACACGAGAAAACTAAATTTTTTTTTTGGGTGGCATGCTTGTCTTCAACCTAACCTTTGGAGAACACGTGACTCTCCCTCCCACAAATCATTGAGGCATGTATATTTGTATATGTTTGTATTCCAACACTATTTTCACTAGTAAATTAATTTCTTTCTCCTTAATTTTGTAAAACTTTATTAGTTCCGTAGTTGTTGTTTTGTTGGCCCTGCAGTAGAGCGGTTTAAATGAAAGGTGAATTGGGCGATTAGAGTGCGGATCCTTGTATAATTTTCATCGAAATGCTTGTATCATGCATGTATAGATGCGTTCACGAGCTGGTTAATAGTCCTTTTATAAGCCAATTGGATATTGATTTAATTTGGAAAATAAGTGAATGCTATGATGAAAATAATGGTTTTTAGAAATCGTGAATAAGTGATTATGAAACCAAATATGAGTAAGATTCACTATTCGTTAAGGGCTTAAATATGAGTATTAATGTGAGGAAAATTTTTCGTATTCCATATTTGTTCAATTTATTAGTAACAATCCTTTTAAAAGAATAAAAATTTTATGCTTGTGGAACCTTTTAATATTTCAAATTGTACAGCGACTGCGATAAAAAAAAAAAGAAGTAAAAAAAAGATTAAAAAAAAGGAGAAACCATTAACAGACTTGTCTTAGGCATATATATTTCCCATTGGGCTTGAGATGCATTTAAAGGGCATAACCTCCGCATGAATTTAAATTTGGCATGAGATGTTAATTCTATGATTGGAAAAATAAGAGGAACATAAATGATAACATTTGATGGGACTCAGCAAAATATTAATTTACAAAAAGACAAAGACTGTTTTTCTGCAAGAGTACTTAAAATTATCTATGGGATGTTTATATTCTCATGTTCAAGTAACGTTTTCAAAGTCTGTTCTTCATGTTTATGAGACTGCTTCGTAGTTTTAAAATATGTTACTAATAAGTATGAACTCACGTTTTAAGACATATAAATATAGCCTCTACCTCCTCTCTCTCTCTCCACCTATATACACCATGCATGCATATTATACAGCTTTTGCATACTGCATGTAAACCTATCATTGTGTGATAGATACATCTCCATACAAATTTTAATTTTTTGAGAAAAATGGATAGTTTATGGGATTTTTTACAAATCAATGTTGATATCTTCCGCTTAGAAAATATGATGTGATAATATCATTCATGAGGATGAATCATGGAATAAGGTCCTAATAGCGAAAAGTGAAAGATGTAAGGATTTAAACTCATTTATTGAGGTATTTTTTTTACGGGTTTTGCTAACATAGAAATAAATTTGGGATGGGATTATGGGAAAACCATGTGTAATCCTGCAGCCCTAAATTGAACAATATTAATAGTGAAAAATTAGGTCACAATGTATATTAATGAAACAGGCTTAAGGCACATGGGTTTTAATTGTTAGTTGACAACATGACGGTGATAGATCAGGGAATTTAGTTTAAGAAGGGATATATATTGAAAAACTTTGAATGATAAGTTTAGTGGTATAGATTCTATTGATTTAAGGAGCATAATTAAAGAGTAAGGTTTCAAATCCAATCTCGACTTTGCAAAAGAATTTAGAGGGCATGCCCTCGGACGGGGCTTTTCAACTTTAGTCCAAAAAAATAAAAATTCTTCAAATACTAAGGTCAGAAATACTCTTAAATCTAATGTACTTTTTGTTAGGTGGAAATAAATTTTGAAATCTAGACTAAGTATATCTTGAAGAAACACTTTCTAAAAAGTGTATTTTGAATAGACATCTTCATAATTTTGAAAATTTTGAATTTAGATAAAAATTGTATTTTGAAGAAACATTTTCATAAATTTGAAAATTTTGAACTTATATTGAAAATGATACTTTATTTTTTTTAATCTTCATTTTACATCATAAGTAAAACTACGCTAAAATTGAAATTATTTTCAAAACGTATGCTATTCTCATATTTATTTTATTTTTATATTATTTTTTAAAACTCCTTGGCTAAGGGGATTACACTCCTCGCAGTGGGAATGACTTCAGCGCCGCCTCCATGAATTGCATCAGCAACGAGTGCCAAATTTCATTTATCGGAGTGAATTATGGGGTATTAGTGATAGAGATTTTGGCATAATCTTAAGCTATATATACATATATAGATTAAATTGACACTATTTGCTTTAAATATTAAATAAGAAAGAAAAAGAAATTTTGTTTGTTGCTGTAAGAAAATGATTATAATTGTGTAATTATTTATTATTTAATAGTGGGGTTTAATTGTCTTGCCATCAATCCGCTCCACCTCTCTTTCAACTATTGCATGCATGGGCTCAGAGGAGTGCAACCTCTTCTTATTTTCAGCCGTTGGATGGGGTCAGATCAGCGGCTATAATGTCATGTTGACAATAGAGATGCTGAGAGGACTATATATACATACATATGGTGCAAGCTGGTTATGGGGTTTCATAATACAGTTTCATACCTCTTTCTGCCAATTTAATTTAAAAAACCCTACCTTCTGGATGAAGGGATGAATTTCTTCCTAGCCAACAATAATAGCACTAAATTTGTCTAAATAATTTTTTCTTGTTCTTTTTCTTTTGTAATGCATAGAATAACTAAACCCAACATAAGATTTCTATCTGACAATTTGTTTTCCAGTCACTTTAATTTTCTCATCCATTCATGGCTGATGCAAACTTTTACATAATGGTATAAGGCGAGCTTTGGCTGCCTCGTTGTGTAAATCTTAAGTAACCACCCACCGAGCAATAAATATTTATTTAATCGAGATCAAATCATTCATCTAATTCTCCTCCATGCCAAATATATAAACAGCTTACCTATTTTTATGAGACAGGAAGGTGAGCTTGAGGGCCTGAGGCTTCTAATTGACTAAAGCAGCCAGGGGTTCTTTTTGCTGAGCAGGAAAAGAATTCGTAGATTAAGGCAGAAAACCTCAAATCCGCCTCAAATTAAGTTGTCCTTCTTCCAATCCTCTCCTTGTTTTCAGTCTCTTTCAAGTTTCAAGCTTCTTCACTGTGGCGGGTGGTGTTGGTTTGGAGGTTTCAGGGAGCTTGGGCGAGTAGCTGGCTATAGGCCTCAACCCCATCATCATCGTCATCATCATCCTTTGGCCCCAGTCCAAGTCCGCCGTAGGCCATGGCTTGGGTTCTTGGTGGTCGAGCCATTTCTCACAGAGGCAAGCCCAAAACTCCGGGAGGAACAGCGGAAACGGAGTTTCAGGCAATGGGTTTCATGATTTTTACTCAAAAAGTGGTGCAGTTGTGAGCTGTGGAAGTGGGGTACTTCCATGGCAGCCTCTGGGAGAGGAGGGTCTGAATTTGAAGGAGAAGGAAAGCCCTGGAGAGAGAAGGTGGGAAGACAAGTTCAAGAGGGAGTAGTGGTAAGAGAGTGAAAGGTGGTTTGAACATTCTGCTACTTTTGATCAAAAGGGCAATGGAGCGCAGAAGAGGATAGGTGATCATAAGAAAATTTTCTTCATTAATTTCATGGGTGAAATAATCATTTTTTTCTTCACCGATTTGGTTTCATGTTCTTATTATGTCTTTTCGAGTTACATAACTGAAGTGATCTTTTTTTTTTCTTTCTTTGATGTGAAGGAAATTGTTGGGGTTGGTGGAGAGTTTGGCGATAGAAATGAATAAATAGCTGAGAAGCTGAGTGTAAGGGCCGGAAAACAATGCCGGGAAAGACCTGTAAAACCATCTCCGTCCTGATATAAGGGTTTTCATCTTCTCTTTGATAATTTTTTTTCTTGGTTATATGTATAATAATCACTTCAATGGTTTATGTTTGACCACTACTATTACTTATTACTGTTATTATTATTTGTTTATGAAAGATGAGAATGGGATTTCTAGGGATTATAGAATGAGTATATAAGATGTTAGATTTGAACCAAGAATTTCAGATCTTGTGTATGCTTCTTGTTCTTTTAACAAAAAAACCCTAGATTGCCATATTGGGTTCTCTTCATTTGATATTCTTTTACAATTCTACATGAATTTTGAAGAATCTAATGATGAGGAGAATTGTTTGGTCATCATCTTTCATTTTCCACTTTCCTTCTATAAGTTCTTTTTTCCTTTTTTGGGTAATTCAAACTTTCCTTCTTCATAGAAGAATCTTAATTATGACATGCAGACCTTAGGGTTTTGAGTCCCTGTTTACACCCCTTAGTTCTCACATTGCTTATATTCCATTTCAGTTCAGCCTTCATTTTCATGTGATCACAGAAACTTTTCAATGATAGTTTGTTACCTTTAATCTTGTTGTATGACACAAAAAAAAATCTCCATCAGTTTTCCTCTTTTTTGGTTATTTTAATAAGAAAAAAGATAGTTTGACAAACATTTTATTTGTGAATCATACTTTCAGAAAGGTGAATGGGATGAAGATGAGAAGGATATTGATCGAATGGCACAAGAAAATTAAAGCATAAATGGACAGAAATGCCAAAGCATCACTGGTAGAGACTGAAAACACCATCAGAACCATTTAATGCTACAAAGAGAAAGCAGAATTCAAGAAAAAAAGAGCAACAAGGATGACCAAAAGCCTCGATCTACTCTCCTCCAAGACTATATCAAGAGCAATAAACTAGACCACAAATGGACCGCCGCCACCCTAAGTTGCGCCGCCACCCACATCCTCACGCTCTCGGAGGATCCACCCCACCACCACCATGATTCTCAAGAATTGTCTGAATCAACAACCGTCATGATTCTCCTCCATCCCACTTCACTCATACATGTGATGAAGAGTTACTATTCATGCAAACCTATTCCAAGTACCTGCAGCAGTAATCCACCATTTCCAGGCACCTCTCTGAACATTAGTTCAAGGGTGAAGAACCAGAAAGCATGGCTTTGGATGCTTTTGATTCGTTCCAAAGGAAAGGCTCCATCTCCATCATCAACAACCCATCTTTACTCATGAATGGAACTTCAACTCCACCATCGGCTTCCATTAATGATCAATTTTACAGCTACAATGTTAATCCAATGAACATAGAGTTTCTCACAGATCAACCATCTTCAAGTGGAAAGAAGATGGATCTGATAGAGATGATCTCTTCCTCTCGGTTCTGCAACCAGGGCAGTGGAAAGAATTTGTAGTCATGTTTGTTGGATATCGTGCTTCAATGGTGAGTTTCAAACTGTGAATAAAGAGGTTGGGCCTTAATTTAGTGGTTTTGTCTTCTTTTTTCTTTTAATAGTGTGGCTCATTTTTTTATTGACAAAATGTTTGATTGGCATTCATATTTTTTATTGTTATAAATGTATTCCTAAAATAATCACATAAAAATTTAATTAATTAGTATTAACTCAAATTTTAATATTTGCTAGGAATCTTTTAGTGCCGGCCGAAATTAACCCATTCTAATTTGTGTTTCTCCGAATTAATCATGCTAATTACCAGGGCCCGGATTTAGGCGGTGCCCAGTAGGGACACTTACCCCCACTCAAATTTTTTTAAAAACAATTTTTCATTATATTTTAGGAAATTCAATGACAAGCAATCTTATATATATATTTATATGTTCGATCCTACTATTCTCCTTGGAAATCAAATGGTAAGAAACTTTGTTTGTTACATTTTAATTGAAATGGGGTTACATTGAATCAAATAAATCAAAAACAAATGTGCTCCATTGGATGATTTTATTGACCCATCGAATAAATGGAATATGTTGTTCTTTACTCCCACATATGAACAACGAAAATAATTAGATCTATATTCATAAAATTTGTGAAAATAAAAAATAAAAGCTGTTAGATTCGTTAACTTCATGCCTGTAGATTAGTCGAGGTGCATAATGGCCCAGACATCCACGGAAGATTCAGGTTTTTAGCAATTTGTGCACTCATAGTCACATCTTTGCGAATGCATTTTGTTCCTTGTGGAAAAAATATACAATTTGGCTTTGACAAAGAAAACTCTGGCAAACAGACCCGGAAGAAAATCTACATGGATCAAAATGGGTTCAAACAGTTTATATTAAATAAGCATTGAAGTTATAGGATCGATTACCAAATAGTATACTAAAGAAATTTGGTGAAGCTGGCGGAACATTGAACAACACTATCTTGGCAGGAGATTGGGATCTTTTAAAGACCCTTTGAACAAAAGCAGAGCAAATAATCAATTGAAGTTGTAAAACAAATGGCATGGGATTGAAGTTTAATGGTATTTCGTTATTGGATTGTCCATATTTATTACAGAGTGACCTCACAAATGAAAATTTCATTAGCAAATTAAAAGAACTAATTAGAAACAAACAAATCAAAAACTGGAAAGATATATCTTTTAGTCATATATAGCTTCACTGATTAAAGAAGTAGAAATGCTGATTTAAAGATAGATAGCATCAGACAAAAAGTTTAGGCCTTTATTGGAAACTGGAAACTGTTCTTGAAGACATTTTCTCTTTAAAATAGTGACTAGGGAACAGTTTTAACTTTAATAAAAAATAATTTTGAGAATTTGTTCTTAAAATAGGTTGAGAATAAAAAAGAAAAATAGTCTTTCATCTGTTATATATATATCTGCCTTTTTTAGCACAAACAATTGATAACTATTTCAGGAATTGTAATCCGAACTATTTTTTTGAAAATCATTTCCGAAAACACTCCCACATCAGCCCTTTTCCAAATTTGCAGAAGCTATTCTTAGA
The DNA here is from genome assembly GCA_016808115.1 of Tetrastigma voinierianum. Taxonomy (NCBI): domain Eukaryota; kingdom Viridiplantae; phylum Streptophyta; class Magnoliopsida; order Vitales; family Vitaceae; genus Tetrastigma; species Tetrastigma voinierianum. Next base: position 112,321 of record JAEQBH010008728.1, read on the forward strand.
GTAAATCAATCAAAATTACCTATAGGTGGTTGGGCCAGTCTGATTTCAAACCACATAGAGTGAAGCTATTGGAAAGAAGTCCAAAAGCCAATCCACTGGCTGTTGCAAAAAGTCAAAACAACAGTATCCTAACTACATCCCCTGCAAGTTGGAAACAAGAACACGTGAGTTTGCAAAATTGGAATTTGCATTAAGGTGACTGGACAAATTTTTGAGAAAAATGGGAGAATTAAAAGAATTTACTCACACGTTAATAATGTATTCCCATTCACCAAATAGAAAAATCAACAAGACAGAAAATGGTAAAGACAGCAAATTGTTCAACAACACCATAGAAACTTCATTAAAGAAGTCAGATCTTGTCAACTGTTTGGGCTTTGTCCATGACCAAACGTAGGAGTAAGCTGTCACAAAAGAATAAATTTTGCATGATAATGGATATTGAGAATGTGTAGAGATTCGACATAGGCACCATTGCCAAGCTCAAACTCAGATCCGCACATCTCCAAATGAGAGTAGAAACAAATAATCCATGTGAAAATACATACTGAATACTTGCTGTTAAATACAATTCAAATTTGCCATACATAGCCCTTCAGATGGAAAGAGATCTGATACCACCATATAGCCAAAGATGATCTGCAATGTATTGAGACATTTATCAGCTGAAACTTAAAATCATGTGTAACTTTGCAGAGGTAATAGAAAATGCAAGCAAGATGGAGAACTCAAGCAGCCATGAGTAAGCACAAGTCAGCAAGAGTTTTTATATACTCTGGCAGAGTGGCAGGTTTCACTTCTTCAGTTTTGGCAAAAATGAACAACAACAAATACCAGCATATGTAAGGGAAAGAAAAATTCTAAATTCTCCAAGCTTCAAAATGACGTGAAAATTGAATCAAATTCAAAACTCCCAATGTACCACGTCTAGAAATTACTAAAAACGACATGCAGTAGCCTATAATATAAGTTCCTTTTCTTAAGTGAAAATCATTCAAGGAAAGAGGATTGTGTTTAAATATGTCTTATTTCACAATACAGCCAAACAAGTTCTAAGCATAGTAAAGGGTAACTAACTGTTATCTGACCTATTTATTCCTCAATAAAAAATGAAAACAGGTACATCCTTGGCTCACACTTAATCCCTGCCACCATCATCAGAAACTATATCAAATTGTGAACCAAATAACTACAAGTTAAGTTCACACAAAGTGAGATTGGAGTATCACGCACCATTAAGAACATGGCAGTCCACACTTCCTGGTTCTGAAGCTTATGGAAAATAAAATATTCTCCGGTTGCTGTTAAAATATTTGTCATATTCTTCAGAATCGTCACCATTGCAATATTTATGTATTTCAAACTGAAAAATTCATCAGAAAATATTTAAGTTCCCTTAATGAATAGTGGAATCTTATCCTTTGGCTGCATATGAAGATGGCTCTATATTCACGATCTCTAAACCAGTATTTTCTCATCCTTAGCATTCACTTCTTTTCCAAGTTAAAATCAATATCAATTTTAGCTCATAAGGACTATTAAATTCAGTTTGTAACATACCTATACATGCCTGATACAAGCATTCCGATGAAGATTATGTTAACAGGGATCCAGACTCTAATCAGCTTCCAATTCAGCCTTTCCACTGAAACTACCCCACAGAGGGCCAACAAAACAACAACTACAGAACTAATAAAGTTCTGCAAAATTAGGAGAAAAGAAATTAATTTTCAGTGACAAATAGTGTTAAATACAAGTATATACGTACAACAGACATTCCTCACGCACTACAGGTGCATTGAAGCCTGCTGGTAAAGTTAGAATGGTAGAGTGGGTTTGTGAGAGGTTCCGGTATAATTCACAATAAGAACAGAAAGGGGAAAAAGAAAAAGTTGTAAAGATTGGTTGCTAATAAAATCATAACAGATGTAGAATAGGAAAATTTTCCCTTAAGCATTAATACTCATATTTGGCCAAAAATACCTGATAAACATCAAAGATATTCCTGCATTGAAACCAAACTCAATAGCAAACGTTTGTTTAGCAGTATCATGCTGCAAGAGAATGCAGTAAGCTGTTCCAGATAGAAAGAGGCCCAGATTTTCTTCCCAATCCTGTTCATGCTTTCACCCCATCAATTAGAGTATTTATAGTGTCCGAAGGTGCTCGAGTCCCCCCTAAAATACCTGCATGAGGATGTCAAAAGTTTACAAGTCAGTTAAGGATCAAATATGCATCAATTTTGCAGTGACGAACTAAATCATTAAAATGTTTTTTCCACACAAAATTCCAACTTTACAATCACTTTATTCTAGGTAAAGTTTTATCATTAATTGTCCAAATAGCAATATATCAGTCAGATACTAGAGAGGCATTTAATTCTTCATAAATATGCTAGAGCCGCTTGGAAGTAAAGAAATATCAAAAGATTAATAATAAATCAGAAAAAAAATCAAATTCAAATTATTGCTGTTTATGCAAACCAATCATTCATTCCTGCTCTCTAAAATTTGAAGAAACCAAACAGTAAAACTTGGCAATTGCATTCTGATATAAATAATGATATATTGAGTAAATATTCATGTGAAAGTATAAGTGATTTGTTTTAACATACAAGAAGAAGAATAACAAGTTAAACTTGCATATGAGAAAATAGTTAGACAATACAAAGGTGATTAGATGATACAAGTGTGATTGAAAAGCACTAGCAAGATGAGAAGATTGACGTGTTAAGCCTTGTTGTTGCTCGTTCAAGTTCATTGCAATATTGCTAATCATTTTCATTTTCTGGCTTCCACAGGACATCAAGATCTTATACACTTCATTAACCTTTCCACGAGAAGTGTTGCACCCATTTAAGGAACTTAGCTCTGATTCTTTGTAATCTTGTAGATATCCATGATTTGTTTGAAATGTCGGATGTCATGGCATGGACACACATTTGAGGTTAAAAGACAGCTTAATAGAGGAGTGTTGGACGCTCAAGCGTGACTACGCACAAGTTCTAGAGACAAGAGATAGAACTTATTATTAGATAAGCTTAGCTTGTTTTTATTGTGATGCACACATAATGAAAATGTCTCTTTTGAATGAGCAACCTGATACATGTCAAATTTATCATAAAGTTTCTAGATTCATTTGTAGATAATTGTTTAGAAATTTCTGAAATGAATTTGTTTATTTTGGTTTCAAAGAGGCCATTTTAAAGTGATAATCATGAAACCATTTCTATTCATTATATAGACTACTTCATCGGACCAAATCGATGTGCTAATATGATGTAAAACTTACACTTAAATTATACCACACATAAAAACAATTGTCTTAGTTGATTAATGAAGAAAATTTCAGGACCTTGTTAATTATACTTAAACTTCAAGTTTCTTAGAATTCTCTTATTTTCCCCACTTTTAATATCTTAAATAATTTTAATAATATCTCAGTAATATTTTCAACATTTTTATATAAAATGACTATGATGAAGATGGAAAAACTAAAAGGAAAATTTTAAAATTACACTCTATTAAGAAAAATACATTTAGAGAAAAATGTCATAGAATTGAAAATAGTATTGAAAGGATCTTCAAAAGGGTTGCGAATGAAAAAATCGTTAAAAGAAAAAAAAAAAGAGATGTGACTTGATTTTTGAAGCAAATTAAGAAAATTTAAACTATTAAAGTTTCAATCTAAGTCTCACAGTTGAGAAAGTAGGCCCCTTTTTCAGAGGTGAATATTTTGTCTCCATATCCCAAATAAAACAACAAAAGATTGAATCCAATGCCAAATCTGTCTCATTGTACCTTAAGCATTTCATATGCTAAGCCCGAATAACTAGACTTTAAACAAACAGGATCTCGACTACACATATCAAAAAACACACACACACACACACAATTTGAACAACTCAATGTGCTCAATCTGATAACAAACTTTTGCGACTTTTAACATCCATGCGGAAATTAGGCGACGCATAAAATGAAGGCTTAACCAAGAGAGAGAGGGCGATATTAGCTTCATTTGTACCTCTTTTGAATTCAGAAGAATGTAACTTTCCCAATAACATTCCTTTCAACAAATCACGGATGAATTTATCGAGACAAGATTAATTATACGAATCTTAAGCTGCGAAAAATTGAAAAACAAATAAATGAAAAACTAAGATTGAATGAGCAGGAATCGGAAAAACCGGAGGCAAACAGATCGGGTAGAAACGTGATCGCCATCTTGTTCGGCGTGAACCACGAAAGAGGAAGCGAGAGCGCGGATCTGAAGGTGAGAAAAGAAGAGGAAAATGTCTGAAGGAAGCGTAGAGAATAGAGAGGTGTTAGTGGAGGTGGAAGTGTGAAATGAAATGAGTTGAGGAGGAGTTGAATTATAAATTGTCGAGTATGGAGCAGGAATCAGGTTTCGCAAAAGGGTCAAAGCGAAGCGATCCATTATGATTGGAAAATGAAGAAAAAAAAAGAAGAAATGGAAGTTCTAGGGTTTGTTGATTACAGTTGAGTGGATTGTAGATGACGAAGCAACCTTTTTGAAAGCGAAATTCGGGTGTTTTGCGCCAAAATGAGAGGCGGCCACGGCCCGTTCGGTGGAGTACGTGTTGCCGGGTTTTCAGCTATTTCCAACCCATAATTTTATTTTAATTATTTATGTTTTCAAAACTATTCTCCACGGAGTTTTTAAAACATATAAAACATTATTAGTGTTTTCTAAAAACATTATTCTTATCCGAATTTAATGTTTTGTGTGTTTTATATGTTTTTTTCAGAATAGAAAAAATTAAAAATCAAACATGTTCTCAATAATTTTGTTATTCTCTTTGTTTTTTATAACAAAAAATAATTTTCAAAAATAGAAACGGAAGAAACCCTTAGAATTTGTAACTATTCATTTATTCTAAACTAATTGTTTTGCTATTTAAACCCGAATTGCCAGTGGGCCTTTAATTCGTAACCCACCTTGAATTGAGTTGGCAAGTTTGGATATTTTGGCGATGAGCTCACGATGTGTTTACGCTTCCACGATGCATCTTCTTCTGATAAATATATATATATTTTTAAATACGCAAGGGGTTAAAATGAATAATTCAGCATAGAATGATGATAACCACAAATTTCCACATTTATTTATAGACTTTCTAGTTAATCATTTTACTTGACCTTAGATTTGAAACCTTACAAGGAAAGTTTGTAGGAAAAAACCTTAGTAAAGGAAAAAAAAATCTGATAGTGTTTTATGTTTTTGGAGTGTGTGTTTTTAAAAAACTATTAGCAAAACCTAATGGTTGGAACTAGAGGAAAGATATTGTTTTCCTCCCTTATAAGTCAACTGTTGGACTTTTTTTCTTGAGTGCTTTAATTGGTGTTATTAAGCATACGGCTTCTTGGCGGTTGCAATAATCAAAGGGTTTTATCGAGTAATATGCTAGATTATCATTGATTTCATTTGTTGGATATTAATCTCACAAATTTTTCTAAATCTTTAATATAAATGAAGAACTTTGATGAAATGTGCTTTGAAGTTATATTAACCTAACATTATTTTCGTATAATATTGTTAGTTGTACTCTTTTTTACAATTAAATATTTAATTACAATGTTTGGGACTTCAGGGTTCCCCTCCTCTCTAAAACTATATTTTTTAAAAGTTGAGCACTCTACGACATAAGTTAGACATGACAAACAATTTGATTGTATTTAAGAGAGGAGAGTATATGATTTTTGAATGTCAAGCTATAAATTTTAATCGTCCTAATTATTTGAAGAGGTGACAACTAACAAATATTTTTGAATTATTTCATGAGGCAAATACTACTAGTTATATGATGAATCTCCACTATATAACAATATTGTCATAGAAAGAGGTGACAACTAACACATATTTTGAATTGTTTCATGAGTAACTACTATTAGTAATATGATGTCTCCATGCATGATATAACAATATTGTCATGTAAATATATAATCAATGTGAAGATCAGACTTTCTATATATGGTGTAAAAGAATTTGAAAGGTAGAATTTAACCTCTAAAGATATAGAAAACCTAAACTCGCCAACATTTATTTAATCCTAGATATTCAGCAGAACTTAACTTAAATACGGTAAATATCAAATTGGCGGTCTTATTAAATCATACTAGTCCAATTGAATTGAATTTAACATTTAAAGATGATTTAAAATTATTTTCTCAGTATTTATACCAAAAATTTAAATAATTAAAGGTAATATTTCAAGATAACAAAATAAAGTATAATATAAGCTATACATTATATAACATTTTCTATTAAAAAATTAAAACAAATATAATAGACATCATTGCAAAAAATGGATTGCACACATCAGAAATATTAAACGTAGCAACTAAAATTGGTGGGATCGGAAGAACCAGCTATAACCCACCATCGATTCTGATAGGTGGTTATCATTCTGACTAGGACAAAATTTTTCCATACTTACGGATCGATCCCAATCCCATGTGAATATTAAATAATAGATGATCTTATGATGTTTTAAAAACGGATAAAGAGACAATTTATCTATCCTTAGGAGACAAATCCCATGTGAATAACCAAAATGGCAAGTCATCTTCATCTTACCCGAACTGTAGAGGTCTTGGAGTGTAACACAACATAAGAGGGAGGATGGGAATCACCAAATCTTTCTTCATCAAAATCTTAGGAAGGCTTCGTCTCGATCTCGAAACTCCGCCCTCTTTAAATTCGGACACGAATTGGGAGGGCTAAATCAGGTGCTTCCTCAATGTCTTGTGAGGCTAAATTGGTAGAACGAAAGAAAAGAGTGGAAATTCGCGAAAGCGAAAAGAAAATGCTTTGAGATTGAATTTGTTAACTATGACGAATGGAAAGCACTACACGCCATAGTTTGCAGCAAACTGACAAAACAAAGTCTATTATCATAACCAAGCAAAAAGCTTTTCATGACTACCACATGGAAGATTTTTGATAATCAATTACAAGTCATAACCGTCATGTATGCCTTCAATTTTTCTTTGGAATTTCTCGGAAATCTGAAATATTGGGCGAGTTCTATCTATATTAAGGAAAAAAAAAAAACCTATTACATGCAGTGTAAAGTATGTTATCCAAAACAAAGTAAATATCTATATATTTGATTCCATGCAATATTGCAATTACATTAAACAAATGTTTTCCATCCAATGAAGCCACGGTTGAAATTTTTTATTAAAAGAATGGTTTTCAAGTGTTAAAAAGTAAGCATGTGTAAGCATATGGAGTTCACGATGTTATTTACGAGGGCAATGGGTAGGTCAATTGAATCTGAAGTAAGCATGGCCAACTCATTATCAAGTTTACATTTGTTCCAATTCTCACCAAAAAGAATGCACCACTAGAACACTAGAACTAAGCTAATAAAACCATATTATCATCGAATGAGAACCTTACATAATTACTTAATATTGTTGATATGCAAAAGTTTATGTGGATGACATAATAATTTTAAATACACACACACACGCACACACACACACACACACACACACACACACACACACACACACACACACACACACACACGGATATATATATATTCGAGAGATAAAATGGACAAAAAGTTTAACATCGCAGGACTAACTACCTGTTTAAGAATATATGGCCAGAAATTAAGACCGACTGTACTCTAGCATGTGGAACAACACCTAGCATTTCAACTCGATCTTGAAGAGAGTTCTTTTCTCTCATTTCTTCTAGCCGCACTCGTTTAGGTCCATCACCTCCGACAATGAAACGAACCTTAAATACATTTTTCTAATGAGATGATTGAGCATGAACGAAACATGCAAATAGTTGTGATTCTATCATGTAAACATGAGCGCCATCCATACACTAATTTTCCAGTATGAGATTGCGACGAAGTAAATAAAGCAGTTTTGGATTTTTATAAAGGTGCCAATACCTTTAAGAAAGCGAATGATCCCGAGTTAAAATCGCGAGTTATTCGGAACTTCTGTTGATCTGAAAATGATGGTAGGGATTCTCACGACAGATCCTGGTTGTTGATCCCAATCCATCAATTAAATCAATGACGTAAATACCGATGAAATAAAATAATACGGAAGAAAATTGTGGCGGAAGATAACCGATTATGTTGAGATCTTTCAAGACCATGAAATGATTAATGATATATTCTGTTTACCGATGTATTGGAGATAGTTGTATATAATGAATCGATCCGGATTGGCGGCGACAAGGTGTGCCAGTGGCATAGAAATAAACCTTGACAGGTTGCTCTCAAACGTCAAATAATTGTTCGATCATTAGTGACGGATGTAAACGCGGTTGATGTTGAAGCATAAGGATCTAAAACAGATTGACAGTGGATCTTTATATATGAACAGATGTTCTTATTATTTATTATTATCAATCATCATCAATATCCGAAGATGGCGATGAAGTATGATATGCTGACAACCGATCTGGGCGTGAATACGCCGAAAAAAGGAAAATATCTGCAGGTTTGATAATCATAGATGTTAGTGTATAGCGTCTAAAATGTTGATCTCGTCGATTGAAAAAACACCAGCACAATCACCGTCACAGATTTTGTAATTCTCGACTCAGAACAGATGAAAAATACAGATAAATGAATGTGATACCATTGTTGTGCTGTCTTGGTTCAACGTCGATAGTTTATCATTAATGCATAAATGAACAAATTTGTTTATAAAACCATTATCAAAATATAATTGACAGCCAGATAATGGAATGAATGGCCAGATGGTTTGATCGATCGAAACTGTTGACAACATGGATCTCTGTTGAGTAAAATGTTATCTGTCTCGTGATGGTGTTTGCCACCAGCGTGGAAGTGGTGATCGGCCATTTTAAGATGGTGATGGCTTAGTCCATTAGATGGCTACTCATATTTCAGAGGATATGAGTGAATACATCAAGGGAATGAGGTGGTGAGTCACGGTGACCTGAGCAAAAGAGATAAGATAAATATAAATAGAAGCAAATTCTAAATCGAGAGAAAGAAACCCGGAACAACGGGTTTAACAAAGAGTACGGTATGCATCAAAATCAAAAGAGTTATTACTATGATCTTGGTAACTCACGTTGGGAACCAATGACATACTTCGGGGATGACTTCAATGAAATACGCCGCTTCAGATAAACGATGCGCTATCCTGACAATTACAATTTCATCTTGGCTGAGTTTTTCTGGAGCAGGCCTGAACATAGCGGTGTCCACCGCATTTGGTATTACAAAGACCTTCTCTGGTGGTAGCCACACGGCCCAGTAGACGCCATTTTCCTTGCTTGTATGAGAAACCTGGAATGGCTAACTCCACGTCGCTAAAGTAAATTGCAGCACCTTGTTCATGTGAATGCTCCCCACATCAGCAAAGCCATAGAGAGAATGGTTAGTGAATACAACTTTGTAACCCATAGTGCGTGCATGCATCAGAGCTTCATGACAGAGAGTTGAGAAGGCTTGATGTCCATTGCACCAATGTTATCTTTTCGAATGAGATCATCCTCATAATTGGAAGGGTCCCATAAAATGTGGGTAAGGTGTTACGCATGAAAGCGGCTTCCATGGTATGTAGTAAAACTCAAACCACCCGTCATATATCTCACTCAAAACGATTTCCATAAGCATGATGGAACCACCACAGACAACAGCGTAATACAAAATGCATAACGGCTACTGACCTGAAGTGAAGTGAAATTAAATATGATTCTCATATATGCTTTCAAGGTAAAGCAATATGAGGCAATACAATTTTACCTTCATGAAAAACATTCCATTTCCTTGACAAATAAAAACAAAGTTGATAAAAAAGGAAATTCTATTTTTTTTTCTCTAATTTTCTTTCATTTTTCCACTTCCCGCTGGCGGAAGAAGAAACATTGCCTTTTCTTTTCTCAGGCAACATTCTATGTAACCTGATATAAGAATTTACATCTGAATATATCACGGGCCTTGCAATAAGCAGTGACTATCGACCTTATGACTAAGCTTGAGCAAGCATTGTGATAGATAGTAAATGTGATTCCTCCACTCCACCAAAGTTGGGATAAAAAGAAATCAGTTTTCATTAAAATTTTATACCTTTTACGGTCACCCACTTGGCATCACGATGTCTCAACAAACATGATAAGATAAAAAAATTTTGTTTGAGATGGAAGCTACCATCCATACGAAACATGATAAGGCAGTGAAGATGTAAACAAGGCTGACAACCAGCAAAATAGACATATTAATATGATTTAAAACAATAAATATCAATAAATAAATTTAAAATTAAACAATGAAACATTTTTATAAATCTCGAGTAAGGTTATGTGAGGAAATACAATGGCTAATATTAATCATGAGTCCTTACAATCACACTCTTGAAGCAAATCGTAAAGAATTACTTAGTGGCTATACCTTCTATCACCACTTCTCATATGCTTTGCTACAAACTACCCATTACTTAAAATGAATGTGTAGAGCTCAAAGTAAGTTTAAATATGCAACCATTCAACGAAGGTAAATATTAATTAATAACCTGAGATGAACATTATGCAAAATTCGATGTTTACATTACTAAGGAGGTTTAGAGAACATGCTTGGATGTTTCAGGAGGAGTCAAATGTAGACCACCTTAGGAAGGAAGGACACGAAATTCTTAGAGTCTGAATAGGTTACATGAAATTTTCTCCACCACAAAGAATAATATACACTCAAATATGATTAAGTTTAGCAGCGCCTTAGAATTTCCCTTTTGTTTTGGCTGCATTTTTTAAGCTAAATGCATAAGCAATTCTTGAAGAAAACTGTCTTACAAGATTGTCCACTTGAAAAAGGAAAAAGTTGAGTCAAGTTGTACTCTTATGATGTTTTTCTAATTCCCTCTTATTGCCCGAACTCCTTTCGAATTAGTC